>JAAWXA010000060.1:1726652-1804273 GCA_038090715.1 Florisuga fusca | reverse complement strand
AAAAAAAAAAAAAAAAAAATATATATATATATAGAAAGTAGGTGGGGGTTCTTCTTTTACCCTCAGCTGAATTCAGGGATTTGCTGATTTTTTTATTTTTATTTTTTTTGCCAAAATGCAGAGGTGATTGAAACGCTGCTGCTGGTGAGATGTTTCCTCTAGAGCATCCGTAGCAAGGACGGAGACCCATGGGGAGGAAAGAGGCCATGGCCATGACAGACAGCCCAGTGGGCTCTCCACCAGTACCTGGGGCTTAGCACATCCCCTTGGCACTGTCCAGACCCCACTGGAGAGTCCTTGGTGGTGGAAGATTAAATCTGCTACCTGCTCAAGGGGTTAGTGACCTTCCCCAGTAAAAATACACTCATGAACTTATTTTGAGTCCTCTTTTGAGCCTGGCTGCTGCTGAGGCTCAATTAAATTGTTTGCTCAATTAAAAACAGTGGTAGGGGTCACAAAGATGCTCCCCAACCCAGGGAGGAGGTCTGGACCCTCCTGGAGGTTCCCCTCTGCCAGCAAACATTAACCCCTTTCCTTTCTCCAAGTTAGTGTTTTGTCTCTCCTGCCTCAGTATAACTTTGTGGGTACTTAGTGGGTTTTTGTTATCTTATTTTTTGTTTTCCTGTGGTTGCTTTGTAGACCAGCATGGAGAATTCAGCTTGGACAGGAGCACTTGTGCTTCAGTAGTGACCAGCACCAGTGGGGATCCAGACTGGGTTAGCTGAAGGGGAAACACAAGCCATGCAACTAAATCTGAAATAACTTTCCCCATTTATAACAGGAAATCTGGAAAGACTGCCCCTTTCACTGACCCCTCTGACCTCTCTCCTCTGGGGACCATTTAGCTATGAACTCTGCATTGAAGCTGCATTTGCATCCTTATACTCCACATCTCCCATCACAGGTCCTCTGATCCATGGCATTCCCCCTCCACAGCCCCCTACATCCTGGTGACAGGTTCCTGATGGAATTTCTCCTCTGCTACAGCCTTCACAGCCACCCAGACCTCCAGGGACAGACTTCACTGGCATTCTCTGTCCTTGCTGGCATCCTGCCCCATAGCTGGTGGTTTTGGCAGCCTCACCTTCAGCCATCAATGCCACTCATAAGAGACTGCCCAGCCACATACACTCTTGTTGACAGCCATCTCCAGCACCACTTTTTTTCCTCCCCTGAGTCTCTCTGGCACTTTTCCTTGCTGTAACTCCAAGCCTTGGTAGAAGATGTTGCACAAATCTCTGTTGGCCCTGATTTTTTTTTATTTCTAATGGAAACACGTAGGATACCAGACCCTACTGTCAACTGAACCCTCGGGAAAGGACTCAGTCACTGAAGGTTTCCATGTCTCACTTCTCCATCTGCCCCCTGAGGACACCACTCACATGTCTCCTGTGCAGGCAGGTCTGCCACCAAAAATCACAGCACCCCAGTTTTGCAAGTGGTGCCAAGTTTGGTTTTCTTCCAGGTCTGGAGGATTTTGGTTGCTGCACAGTCACTCATCAAAAAGGGGTCTAATGACAACAGTTACTGGGAAATGCATTAATTGACTTATTTACTTATAAATCTTCTTGGTCAAAAGACTGTTCTGAGAGTACTCTAAGGGGGCCCATGAGAAAGATGGGGACAAACTTCTTAGCAGGGCCTGTTGCAGCAGGACAAGGGTGATGGTTTCAAATTAAAAGAGAGGAGGTTTAACTAGATATAAGGAAGAAATTTTTCACTATGAGGGTGGTGAAACACTGGCACAGGCTGCCCAGAGAGGTGGCATCATCACAGATCCCCCATCATCAGGAGAAATGGGCCTGTTCCTGCTCTCTGCTGGAGTCCAGATGAGCCTGTGGCTTCAAAGATCTCAGGTTCAGGGTCCCCTGGAGCAGCCAAGGTGCCACCTGCAAACACAGGAGGTGGAGAAGAAATAATGACTTAATAATTTTCTCTTTATTTTTTTAGCCTGGCAGTCTGAGTCTCCAGGGATGCCAGGGAAGCCTCTTCAGGAGATGGGAGGAGGCAGGAGATGGAGTGACAAACATTGCATCTGCAAGCTGAGGTGGAAGGAGGCTGAGAAATGAAGAAGTCCACAGACTCCTTGTTGGCCCAGAGCTGGTGTGCAGCAGTAACACCCTTTCCTTTATGGGTGATGAAATGCATTCATTAAAGTACACTTTGATGGGTGTGTCCTGATGGATTTTCTTACACTCCAAGACAGTCCCTCCCCATAACATTATGGAGTTTTTGTAGCTGCCATCTCCTTGGCAGCCTCCTCACAGCTGGGTGCAGGGTGCTGCTGGTTTAGGCACATGATGCTGAGGGTTCACTCCTGTCAGGAGTGCAGCAAATCCTTCAGCAAGAAGGGGAACCTGGAGAGGCACCAGAGGATCCACACAGCAGAGGAACTCTTCACTTGCAAGGAGTGTGGGAGACACTTCACCACCCGGGGCCACCTCGAAGCCCACCAGAGCATCCACAGAGGAGAGAAGCCCTTCTGCTGCCAGGAGTGTGGGCTCTGCTTCCACCTGGAGATATTCCTGGCTGCCCACCAGAAGACACACGCCAAGGGTGGTCCCTACCTCTGCACCCACTGTGGCAAGAACCTGAGCACAAAGCTCCACTTCAGCATCCACATGAGGACCCAGAGGGAGAAGAGGCCATTCTCCTGCCCTGAGTGTGGGAAGAGCTTTGTGAAGAAAGGGACCCTCATCACCCACAGGGAGATCCACAAGAGGGAGAAGCCTTTCAAATGTCCAGACTGCAGTAGGTGCTTTGGGCAAAGTGCTAAACTCTTGGCCCACCAGAAGATGCACCTCTCTGGGGGGCCTTTCATTTGTACTGAGTGTGGGAAGAGCTTGAGCACCAAGCAGTGTTTCAGTGTCCACCAGAGGAACCATGAGAAGCAAAAATCACTCGAGGAACACACCAATGGTGTGTCTCTCCAGGTCATCCAGATTAAAGAAGAGCCTGATTTTATCTTCAGGTCAGAAGAGGAAGTGTTGGAGAGTATGTTGCATGAAGGAGATGTAGACCAAGGGTGTAGCACACCTGGAAACCCATCTAATCCAAAAAGCCCTTCTTGGAAAATCCAGATGAAGGAGGAACTAGAACCACCCACTGATGACCCAGAAGACATTACTGCAATAGCCTGCCAGAAACTTTACATCAAGGAAGAGCCACCAGAAAACCCAGACTATGGAAAGTCTTTTGATCCCAAAATCCCACTGATGGCTTCACAGGAGAGACAGCTTAAAAAAGAAGGTGTTGTTGGGCAGCATGAATGGGAAGTGCCCACGGCCAGTGACTGGGTGCTCCACGTGAAGGCAGAACCACAGGAAATCACTGAGTTTGAGATGTGTTATGGGCAGAAGCCAAACCTCAGTGCTATCCAGTGGGTTCAGATTAAAGAGGAACCTGGTGTGGAGGCCAACCAGGAGAGCCAGAGCCCAAAGCAGAAGCAGAAGCAGAAGCAATGCTATCATCCCACCGAAGAGGAGGTGCTGGAGAAGCGGGAGAAATCCACGTGCAAGAAAAATCCCTCAGCCAAAGGAGCTCCCAAGGGCGAACGGGTGTTCCCCTGTCCTGAATGTGGGAAGAGTTTCAATCAGAAATCAAACCTGACCAGACACAGGAAGATTCACACGAGCGAGGGGCCCTACAAGTGCGGTGAGTGCGGGGAGAGCTTCCGCATGAACCGCAAGCTGCTCCGCCACCGGCGCCTCCACCTGAGCGAGCCCTTCAAATGCCCTGAGTGTGGGAAAAGCTTCACCCAGAGGTCAAATCTAATTCGGCACCAGAGAATCCACACCAAGGAGGAACCCTACCAGTGCCCTGAGTGCGAGAAGACCTTCAACCAGAAGGCCAACCTCTTCCGTCACCAAACCATCCACGCCCGCATGGGGCCCTGCAAGTGCACCAAGTGTGGGAAATGCTTCCCCCAAAAACGTCACCTCATCAAACACCAGCTCCTCCACTCCCGAGGTGGAGCCTACAAGTGTGGGGTCTGTGGGAAACGCTACCGGCTCCAGAAGTACCTGAGGAGGCACCAGAAAATCCACGCACGGGAAGGGATGGGATCCCCCGGCGCGGGATGGGAGGAGGCCACGGGGACTGGAGATGGATCCCAGGAGGCTGAGCAGAGGGGGATGGAGCCCATGAAGAGCAAAAGGGAGAGCTGAGGAGGTGTGGTGCTCACTCCTAAGGGAAAGTCCTGTGGGAAAGAAGATGGATGGAGATAAACTCTGGGGATGGGGAGGAGGGGGCAGTAAGTTTTGCTTGTTCTCCAGCTTTTCTGAGGAGAGCCCTTGGGGTATAATTTGCTCACAGCTGTGGGATGGGTCTGGAGATCCAAGCCTCTTCATAGCCAAAATTGTCTTGTGTAGGCAATACATAACCAGGAGGACCAGGCAGGATTTTTTTTTTTTTTTTTTAAATTAGATTACTGTGTTTCTGAGGAAGCTGAAGGGAACTTCTCCCATCTAGGCAAGGGTTTAAAGCAAGGGACAACTCTCTTCTCCCTCTTGTATCTCTAATCCACACCTTGATCCTACTGGGATGATGGACCATAATCAGCTGGATGTTAAGGATCTAGAAGAAACTACTGCCAGCCAAACCAGGGTTTTAAGCCTTGAATCCCCCAATGAGAAGCATTTATTTCCTTCTCATGGGCCTGGTGTTGGGCTGTAGAGATTTCTACCAGCAAGAGGAACTGGTATGGAAGGTTTGCCACTCGTATCTCATTGTGTCCCTGCACACATGCAGGGCAGGGAGTCAGTGTCAGCAGCTTTCCTGGATATCATTCCATCTTCCACCATTGACCATGGTCAGTGTGAGTGTCGCAGCTTCTGGGGAAAACCAGGGCTGACAGTTTGTAATATCTTCCTCAATAAGGTAAATATTAAAGAAAAAATTGATCTGCTTTTCTGTGTTTTGTTGTTTGGGGTTTTTTATAAGCTGTCACTGGGAGAACCACAGAATCAGGGCTGCTAGTTTGCAGTGTCTCCTCAATTAAGTAAATATTAAAAAAAAAAAAAAAAAGTAAACAAAATTAGCATCTCTTCTATTTGCGGTTGTTTGTTTGGGGTTTTTTTTCGTAAGCTATCATCACTGAGAAAAACCACACCATGTTCTACCCACAACACAGTTAGGTGAACAATGCCAGAGCAAGTTTCATGGTAACCAAGTGGACAATGTTGGTGAAGAGCTCTCCAGGTTCTTGCTGCCTGCAATAATCAGCTCTCCACCAACTCTGCCAAGAGCTCAGACCTCCCCATCCTGACGCCTGGGCTCCAGTCAGTGACCCACACACAGGTACCACGTGAAGTGGCTTAAATTGGCTGCACAGGGCTAGAGGGACACAGGCCTTATGGAGACCTTGACCTTCCTGGATAAGCACCAGGAGATGTCCTGGGTCAGGACAAAACCAGTTTTCTTCTTACTAGTTTTACCTTCTTTAGAAATTGTACTTAAACCCATTAAAAAGGCTCCCAGATAGTAATAAAATGCTTAAAATCCAAATCATTGCCCCATTCTCCACTGGATTTTATGCAGAAAACCACATCTGTAAACATTCACTGAGCTTTTTCAGTCAATAAGTGAAAAGGATGCCTCACAAGGGTCTGATTTTTCCCTTCCAAGTCTATATAAGAAATTCAGTGCTGTCAAGTTGAAAGAAACGGATTTAAATCAAAGTAAAACATATGAGAGAGACCCAGGCTCTGATGACTTTTGAAAACAAATCATCTGGTCTTGCCCAGGAGGTAAGGTAGAGTTTGTCTTGAGACACTTGCTGTCCTGTTCCTAGCCCTACATGTTGTTCCTGGGAATTTCAGGAGAAATCTGTCTGTGAGACTTTTTTTAAATCAGTTTGTTGACTCATTGCCTATCTGTGTGGATCATCTCAGCATCAGTTCTGGCTCCAGGATGGCCTGTCTGGAGGAGAAATGGTGACAGCTTGTTGGGGAGCAGGTGGGCAAGAATGAGGATTTGTGCTTTGGGATGTGTGGAGCTGATTGACCCTCAGCATGTTCTGCTATACTGGGAATGAGAAGGTCTTTGTGGCTAGAGCAATTCTCTGTTTGGACATCAGTGTCCTGGGATGTTTATTTGCCCTTTGGGAATGTGATGGTTCCCATGAGAACTTTGAGAATCCCAGGCTGCAGGGAGCCTGCTGTGCCCATGGATGGGGAGAGAGGAGAGGAAGACCAGGGTGAAAACTGAGCAACAGGACACTCGATTTCACATGAGTGTTCCCTTTTGACTAAAAGCCTCCATGAGGAATGAGTATTTTATTACCACCACCCCCCTAGCTACCTCTCAGCCTATCCAGGGCCAAAGTGGTGGGTGCCCCCAGGTAGCACCACATGGGACCAGGTTATCAATCCATGGCACACTTAGAGCCACTGACTCCATCTCCTGACCCCAAGCATAGTTTCTCCTTGATTCCTTGTGCTGGAACAAAGCAAAAGGGAGAGATCTGCATGAAAGGACCAGAGCTTCTTAGTCCCCACCTGCAGATTTTTTGAACAAGGTCATAGAAAAATCTGTGGTCTCCTCCAGGGCCAGTGTCCACCTGAAAGCAAGAGCATCCCCTGCAATGGGGTGGGTGAGGTGGGCAGTGCTGGTCTCTGCTGGTTGTACTGGAGGTGATCACAGCCCATTGCTATCCCAGCTAGAAGGACTGCTGCCCAACAGGGGACATTGCAGAGCCCTGATCATCACTCTTTTTTGCACCCCAGGATGATTTCTGTTTCTTTTCCTTCTGTCTGGCCTCCAGCCTGGGGAACTGCCCTTTTTTATGGCACTGACCTCCTCCCAGTCACCAGAAAAGGAAAGCAGATGTAGGAAGCAGAGACCTGGAGATCCTTCCCTACCAAGTCACAGGAGGGGTGGGAAAATGAATCACAGATCCACAGTCCTTTGGTCATTCTGCAGACAGCAGCAACTCAGAGGCAGAGGTGGGGCTCAGGTGGTTTCTCTGAGCCCTTCCTCCTGCCCATAAAGTGGTGCGTGGTAGAAATCAGCCCCTGTGGATGTTCCTTATTGCTTGTTTCTATTAAAGCCCAGCAGGACAGACCTGCAGAGGTTCATCCTTTGCTTTCCCAGCCTGTCTTGGGGTCCTGGGGAAGAGGGATGCTCTCACACACCAAGCCAGATGGTTAAGGAGCCCAATTCCTGCAGCACTCTGCCTCCCTTCGAGAGGCTTTCTCTCCTCTTTTTTTTTTTTTCTGGGTAGTTTTTGCAAACCCTTGACTTGGGGTTTCTGTGGCTCAGAACTCCTGTCCCATGGAGGATGGATAAACTGAGGAAGAGACTGCCCTAGATGGCTGCATTCCTCAGGTAGGTCACTAACAAGACCTTCTCACTGAGAAAATCTGAGCCAGTTAAACCTTAGTGAAAGTAAGAGATTAAGTATCAAAGTACCCATAGTCTCTCTTTTCCTGCCTAAAATCATGAAGTAATGCCTACCATGATTTTTCTTTTCCCAGGCTGTGCATCTCATGTATGTACTGTGACTTTGGTGGTCAAAATAATCAGCCTTTACGTTTGCACAGCTTGAGCATATAAAATAATCAAAGTATCAGCTTCTATGAGTTATTCCTTCCATAGTTCTAATGAAATCTTATGTTCAAATACAGACCTTGATGTCATTTCACCTTAATCCAATCCAGGGGTATCTGATTGTTGAGCATTTCCTTGAACTGTAACATTTGAATCACCCTTCTGGGAGGGCCCTGTCTGAGACTAAAATTGGATCCAGCTGCACTCAGGCTCCTCTCTGAGAAGGAGTTTGGAAAACAAAGGGATCCAATCTTTATCTCCCTGGGTGTCCTATCTGGGTCATGACACCTGTTCTGCTGTCCAAATTATTTGCAGATGGGAGAGGCTCAGAGCAGCTCAGCTGCTAATGCACTGTCCAACCCCAGTGACCTCTTCTTTTCACACATTTGTCCCCAGTCAGCCAGAACAGATTAGAGGTTGGGCAGCCTGGAATGGATTGAGAGCATCCCTGAGGAGAAGGGCTTGGGGGGTGTTGGTTGATGAGAAGCTCACCATGAGCCAGCAATGCGCTCTTACAGCCCAAAAAGTCAACCTTGTCCTGCTCCATCAAAAGCATCGTGGCCAGCAGGTCAAGGGAGGTGATTCTCACCCCACCTGGAGTGATGTGTCCAGGTCTGGAGCTTTCATCAGAGGAAGGAGATGGAGCTGTGGAGGAGGTCACAGAGATGATCAGAGGGATGGAGAAGCTCTGCTATAGACAGATTGAGAGGGTTGAGGTTGTTCAGCCTGGAGAAGAGAAGGCTCTGGGGAGACCTTAGAGCACCTTCCAGTGCCTGAAGGGGCTCCAGGAAAGCTGGGGAGAGACTTGGGACAAGGGTATGGAGTGATAGGATGAGGGGAAACAATTTCCAACTGAAAGAGAAGAGATTTAGATTAGATACTAGGAAGAAATTCTTTGCTGTGAGGGTGGTGAGACACTGGGGGAAGGTTGGGGGGGAAGGTTGCCCAGGGAAGCTGTGGATTTCCCATCATTAGAAGTGTTCCAGGTCAGGTTGGATGGGGCTTGGAGCAACCTGGGCTGAGTGGAGAGTGTCCTTACCCATGCAGAGGGATTGGAACAAGATGATCTTTTCAGGCCCCTTCCAACCCAAACTCTTCTGTGATTCCATACCCAGATACTTCCACGTGTAACTCTACTGATATGAACCCCTCACCCAGCAGAAGAAAATTATTTATTTCTGCTAAACATCCCCCACCACAAAGGGTGTCAAGTGGTAGGACCAAGGACTACCTCTGAGCTCCAGCTGTGTGAGAGCATCACTGCCAGCCCAGCTCTGGATGCCTTCCTGGAAATGGCTCCAACTCCTCAGCAGGGCCAAGGCTCAGGTCACAGTGGGTTAAACAGGGGACAGACCACTTGTCCACCAGTTATGGTCTCCTCTTCCCATCAGCAGAATTTGGAGAGACTTGAATGTAGGGACTTAATGGAAGCATCCAAACTCTGAGCTGAGCCCCCATCAAGGAGCCAAAGGCCTCCATTCCCCTTGTCAGTCTCTTCAGACATGAGGTGGAGAGAGGCCAAGAAACATTTTAATGTGAAGAAGGGAAGGATGTTTTTGGTTCTCTAGAAGTTTTTTCCACTTTACTTCAAGCTGGCATAAAAGGAGAAAATCGGGGCAACAAGTTGTAAAGCCAGAAAGCAAACTTTTGAAAATTTTTCTATCTTCTTACTTAAAAAATAAATGCAAGCATTGCATTTTTGTAGGTTGGGGATGCTTTTCTTTTCCCTTTTCTAGGAGCCAACCCTATCCTGAAACAAAATGTTTCAGTGTGGGGTGAAAGTAACACATATGCAAAGGATTGTTTAGCTTTATAATTGTTTTCCAGGAAAAAAAGTGGAAAACAATTTTTTAAGCTTACCTGGAAAAAAAACTCTCGGCTTGACAACAAATCAGCTACTACCACATATTCATCCAAGCCTGTTTTAAATAAAGGACTCTTGAGATTTCCTAAGTGCTTAAATTAAAATGGGTGAATACATCAGGGTTTAAGTGCTTTTGATGGAAATAACAACCTGCATGTTTCCAGGAGTGCAACAGCAAGAATGGGGTGGTGGATGTGACTAAGCCTGTTGTATTCCCCTGGTTGGCTGCAACCAGGCTAGCAATGAAAAAGGGAATAAAACAGTCACTCTCCCCTCTAAATATAATAAACATGTAATCATTTACATTGGCAAAACTTGGAAATAAACTGAAGCAGAGGAAGGAGCAGGTACCAGAGGACAGAGCTGAACGCAGGAGTCACAGTGCCAACCTCTGTTTGATGCTTTCTACATCAAGCTCCTGATCCTGCTCTTTCTGTAGCTGGGGCAGTTCAAGCACTCATTCCAAAAATGAAAACTCTGGATCTGCTTTTTCTCCAGCTTTGGCACTGAGGTGCAGTTTTATTTCCTGTCATGCCCAGCAGATTTACAGCGTGATGGTTTGAAGATAGCAGAATCATCATCATGAAAGGGATGATAAAAATAGGAACCAGGTCAGGAACTGAAATGAGGAAGGAGAATAGAGAGATTCCCCCCTCCCTAGAAAAATTCACAATGAAGCTGAATAAAGACAAGAATTAACAGATGCTGGCTGGAAATGCAGTGACTGTGAGCATTCATTCCTCAGCAGCAAAGCACCTGGTTCTGCACATCAGCCCAATCTTCCGGGGAAAGATGGGAACCAAGACCATGGATATGTGATCCCCAGGCACCCAGAAAGTTCTGCACACCTCATGTTGCACAAAGGCAAGAGTGCCTGAAGGACAATCCACCAGCAAAGCCAGCAGGGACAAAGTAAGAAGAAGAATAAACCCTGAGGTCCTCTGCTCCAAGCCCTGATGACATCCAAGGATGGCAATGCGGTCCATGTGGGAAGAGCTCCTTGAAGAGGAGAAATCCCACTGGACAAAGGTCCAAAGTTGGCTGTAGGTTGGGAGGAGATGCACCAGGACCAAGCAGCATCCTCTGCAAGGAGCAAGACAAGCAGGACCAAGAAGGAAGCATTCCCAGGGCAGGGAGATGTGTGCCAAGGAAAATCCATATGAGACCTTTGCTGTGGTGTTCCAGGTGATGCAGGTCCTCAGATAAGAGTGGGGTGATCCTGGGCTGAAATACCCACCATGAAAGGTGGCCCAGAGCATCTCTGCAAGAGGCTGTGATGTCTCCTCTCCATAGTCACAGTGTCTGGGTACTAGAGAGGTCAATACACTGCTATTTGCTGGCAAAAGCTGTGCCTTTCTTCAAACCCTGCATGGTCATTAGACAAGCCAAATGGGGAATTATACATAATTAAAGAACAATTTTTATTTCTATTTTTGCCAGGAGATCTGTTGGATTTTGAAGAATTCCTTCAGTGTCTCTGTTGTTTTCTGTTTGTTTGGGGTTTTTATTCCCATGGGTTTGTTTTGCAGGTGGTAAATTCATCAGTGCTAAAGAGGCTGACTGATAACAGACCATTCACCGAACTACTACATGAAAAGCAGGGAATTAAAGCATTCCCTGGAAAACAGACTGCAGTGGAAGAATGATGTTTCCTGAAAGCCTTGGATCTTTTCAAGCTTTTTGGTTTTCTTTTTTGGTTTCTATCTTTTTTTTTTTTTCTTATTTTTTTGTGCAAGATGTTCTTGCTCCAGTAATCTTTGCACAGCTCTTCCCTATTTTCTTCAAGCTAAAGAGCCAACGAGCTGGCACATCAGCTCAGCCCTGGATGACCAGTTGTCCCCATCTTTTCCCTTGTTTGGGGATTTTCTCTCAGGATTAAGCAAGGAATAAATTCTCCAGCTCCCCCTTTATTTCTTTTCTTTTCTTTTTTTTTTTTTAACTCACACTACACCTTGTTAATTATCCCCCACAGATAAATAAAACTGAGCTGGAGGTGATGAGAAAGCAGCTACATACATCTCATGGCAACACTCCTGCCCTGATGAGGTGACTGCTTTTCCTACCAGGGGGATTGTGAGTGGTGAGTAATGGACCATGTCACTGGAGCATGGATGCAAGAGGAAAAGGCTTTGCCCAAGTATTTTTTAATAAGACCCAGGAGGACAAACAGAAGAGCGTGAGGACAGCCTGGATGGAGCCTCCTTTAGAGAACAGGAGCAGCTCTGTGTTTCTGAGCTGTGGTTGGGCAGCTTGCCACTGGCTTTCTAGAAAAGTTTGGCTGCTAAGATGAATTCTTAGGTTAACTAAGTCATCTGCAAATTCTCCCCAGTTCATGAAGGACAAGGAATTCTTGGAGAGAGTCCAGAACATGGAGAAATGACATGGATGTGCTGCAGTGTCCAGACAAGGGCCACGAGGATGATCAGAGGGCTGGAGCACCTTTCCTATGGAGACAGACTGAGAGAGTTGGGGTTGTTCAGTCTGGAGAGGAGAAGGCTCCAAGGAGACCTTGTTGTGGCCTTCCAGGATCTGAAGGGGCTACAAGAAAGCTGGGGAGGGACTTTTTAGGATGTCAGTAGTGATAGGACATGGGGGAATGGATATGAACTAGAGGAAGGGAGATTTAGATTGGATGTTAGGAAGAAGTTCTTCCCCATGAGGGTGGTGAGACACTGGCACAGGTTGCCCAGAGAGGTGGTGGAAGCCCCATCCATCCCTGGAAGTTTTGAAAGCCAAGCTGGACAGGGCTCTGAGCAACCTGACCTGGTGGGAAGTGTCCCTGCCCATGGCAGGGGGGTTGGAACTGGATGATCCTAAAGGTCCCTTCCAACCCTGAAAATTCTGTGATTCCATGATTCTAACAGAGGCAGTAAGGTTTTGAGGGGGCTGGAGCATCTACCATATGAGGCTGAGGGAGCTGGGCCTGTTCACGCTGGAGGAGCCTCAGGGGGGATCTCCTCAAGGCAGGATGGATCCCAGGAGGATGAGACCTGACTCTTCAGTGGTGTCCAGAGACAGGACAAGGGGCAATGGTCACAAACTGGAACACAGCAAGTTCAACCAAAACAGAAGGAAAACCATCTGTACTGTAAGGGTGGCAGAGCACTGGCACAGGCTGCCCAGAGAGGTGGTGGGGTCTCCATCTCTGGAGAATTCCGAAACCTTCCTGGATGTCATCCTGTGCCACCTGCTCCATGTGGACCTGCTCTGGCAGGAGGGTTGGACTGGATGATCTCCAGAGGCCCCTTCCAACCCCTAAATGATTCTGTGGCTTCCCTGTGTTGAGTAAGAAATGAGAGCAGTCTAGGAATGTGTGTATTTTCCCCTCTCTCAGTGGTTTTGCCCCCCACCATGCTTTGGGGATGGCTTTATCCCACCTGAGCTCATGTCTCTGCAGCACGTGGGGATGCAGCTGAGTTGGGAATCCCCCATTTCCAGCCAAAGGAAGGAAATAAGGATGGAAAAAGTAGCTTTTCTGCCCTAGTTAGATGTCCACTGCAGGGTGAGACTCCAGAACTTTGATGACGTTACTGTTTACATCTGATCCAGGGGCTGCAAAGGGGACCTGGGCTTGGAGGGAGTGATCCCCATGGACTCGTGGGATTTTCAGCCCACAGCAGCCAAGCTGCTGGGGAAAAGAAGGGGGAAAAGGAGCCACAGGGACACAGGCTGCAGCATCCAGTGGTTATTGGGAATGACTGGAGCATGGAGTCAGCACTGCAAATGCCTCCAATGCAAAACCATCACAAACCTTAACAATTTGTTCACACCATGCTGGTGGAGCTCTGCTTGCAGATGATCCTGACTTCCTGAGGCTTCCTGAGGCTTCCTGAGGGAACCAGCTTGTGCAGACAGGGGGGTGGAAAGGCTGGTAGAATCCACACAGAGGGAGATTATTCTTTCCCAGGTATATTTTTAATTACTTTGTTTTTTAAGTCTTGGTAGGCTGAAGGTAGCTGTGCAGGAGAGAGAGGAACTGGCAGGGCTTGTGGACACCTGCTGAAATGTTAACATAGGATCCAATATTATTTGCTGTCCTTCCCTACATTTCTTTTTGCAGAGCAAAATACATCACATTTTGCAACTGCTCTTCTTTTTAATATCACGTATCAGCATACTTCTGAGTCACCTCTTTCCCTTAGATTTTCTCTGTATTTCTTCTGATGTGCAGATAACTTACCTCTATTTTTAATAATAAAAAGCTGTACAAAAAAAAAAAAAAGCTGTGCTTTTAGCACTGTTGGACTCAAGTCAGGCCAAATGTGACAGAGGTAGAGGAGGTGACAGCTTGGGATGGAAGCCTCCAGTTGGGACCAGGACACCAGCATCATCTTGATTCAACCTTTCATGCCCTGGAAGGTCTGAAGGGGGGGTTGTGTGAGATGAGGTTTTGCCATAGGAACCATTGGGAAGGAACTTAACCTTCCAAATAAACATTGGAATAAGTCCAGGCAAGGTCCTCACTCATCTTGATGTAAGTCAGTCTGCAAAAGTCAGTCGTAAGGAGAGGCAAAACACAGGTGGAAACTGTGACTGGTGAGAAATTGCCTCCAATTTCTCCATCTCCAGATGCCTCTGCTGCCTCCTGGCTGTCTCCTGCTCATATTGTGACTGTTTGCTGGGGACCAGAGCTTTGCCAAGAGGAGCTCATCACTGGGGGATGAGCATCCAGGTTAGAAAATGAGAACGAGACTTTTCTTCTTCACCTTCCCACCTTGCACCATGAGCATCCTAAACCCACTCTTCTCTGTGTCAGCCCCAGGCCATGCTTCCTGGGACACCAGGAGACTTTTCTTGAAGAGCTGTGAAGTAACATGGTAGAAAAGACACAAATCACTTCTGCTGAACAAATCCCCTGCTGCACACCCAGCAGAGATGCTGGTCCCCAGCCACTCCTATTCCTTTCCCATGGTTTTCCCCAGATTTTCATGCTGCTCTGTGGTTTGTGGTGGCACATGGGTCTCTCAGAGCCAGATGTGTGTCACAGGCCATTTGGTGACACAACGGGGGTGTTTCTTTCCAGTGTCCCTTAGGTGTTTTCCAAGCAGCTCTCACCAACCAGCTGGATGCTCCAAGCTCCATCAATCCCCATTTCTCTTTGCACCAAACAGTCTGTGATGCTTGCTCCTTCTCTCCTGCAGAGGGGACGTGTGTTATGAAGAACACAACATTATGTTGCTGTGTTATTTAATCAAGTCACAATTCATAGGCAGCATCTGTGCAGAAGATAAAATGTTTCGGGACAGTTTAGTCCTTTTTTCTTATCTGAGTGATTACGGTTATGTAAAGACTTTTCTTTCAAACATGGAGATGGAGTTTCATAAGCAAGGGACCAAAATAGTGCCAAGTAGCCAACCATCTCCCTTTGAGCAGGCTGGATTAGTACAATTAATCTGTAGGTATTAGGGACCAGCAGGGTTTTGCCTGGAGGATGTAATATATATTTATTATTTCAGATCTGATTTCTCCCAAGAGGCAGAAAATTGAATCGTGGGCTTTTCTTTTCATCGTCACATTTCTGCAAATGGAGCTGTGGGATTTGGAAAATTACTGAGGGGATCCTGAGAGGAGGGGGAACATTTTTTATGTCTTCTGAGAACAGTGCAATTGGGAATTACCTGCTGGATGGGTGTGAAGTGGTGTGGGACCTCAGACAGGACTTGGTGGGTATTTGCTGCTCACCCACCAGTATAACCAAGTCCTCACAGCACTTTCCAGACACTACTGCCATTGCTGCCTAACACTGCAGGAAACCAAAGCTCAAAAATAGGGAATTATTTACCTGGGAGAGGATCAGGAATCCTCATTCTTGGGCTCCTGTTCAGCTCTTGTAAAAACATGTCTCACACTACCACTAAATACCCCTTTAACTATTGTGAAGCCCTTGAAGAAAGGGCAGAGCTTTGCTCTGTTTCCCAAATGAAAGCCAAAAAGGAAAATCCTTGAGAAGTTTGCTTTGCTTTGGGTTATAGGGAGTAGGTGCTGAAGATTTCTTAATTTTCTTGCTGGGGTTTATGAGTGAAGATGTAGAGGCTGGGTCTGAAGCAGCAGCTCCTGTTTAACCTGATTGATTACAGATCAATTGGCTTGAACCCTGCTCTTAGCACTGGACCAGTGAAAGGTTGGCACAGAGGGATTGAGCTTGCATGGCTTGATCTGTGTGCTGACTGCCAGAAAAACACCTGATTACAACTCTGGTTCTTCCCATACTCCCAAGCCCTCACAGCCCAGACCATGGCCACCAGGAGATGGTAAGAGGAAGATGCAAAGAGAGGAAAAACGACACAAATAACACAGTGAACTTCCCCCCAAGTAGCCCTTTCGAAGGTGTCACCTACCCATTTTACTGCTTATTCACCCGTTCTTGTATTAAAAAAGGAACCTTTCTTTTCTACTCCCCTTCTTCACACTGTTCCTAAAAGTGGAGTTGACCTCCAGTGCTGTCTAAACCCAGATCTGAAGTCCTGGGATATTATTCAGAAAAAAAACCAATTGGCTTTGCCAGTGCTTGCCTTTTTTTTTTTTTTTTTTTTTTTTTTTGTAGCTTTATGAAATGAGTGAGCAGTGTTCCCCCATCCCCTTGCAGGGGAGAGAGCTGCAGGTTACAGCAGAAAGAAGAGTGTTATATGATCAGCTCAGATAGGAACATGGAAATGAATGTGGCAGAGTGATGTGGAGCCAGAGAGTGGTGCAGCAGCCCCTGCTTATAAATACTAAATTCTACCTAGCTGGTGCAGAAGGTGAATTGCAGGTCACAGCAAAGATAGGAATCAAAAAGGTTTAAGCTGAGTTTCCAAAGTGCATCTGTTGGAGGCTTCTTTGTTAGGGACAAGCCCTTCACCTCCAGCATCTTTTTTTTCCCCAAGGCCATTTCTGCAACATGCAAGGTAGGTGAGGCTCATCCTCCCCCAGCATCCCCCTGCATCAGGAGGGTTTGTGGTGCCTGTTTGCAATTCCCACTTTCCCTGAGACTTAAGTGCTCCAGATTCCATTGACCACGGAGGCTACAACCATCCCTGCTGTAAATAATTGCATTTAAGCAGGTGGATCCCTCCCAACTCAATAAGCTCTTGGCAGGGGGGTCCAAACTTCACTCTTAACACCCCATATGCACGCTCCCCTGAAGGTGAACTGCATTTCTAAGATTCCCTTAGGCTTGCCATCTCACCTGCATTAAAACCCTGGCTGCAGCAGCATTTTCAAACCATTGAATTCACAAAGAGCATTAGAGCAAGGCAGTGCTGCAGGTCCAGGGCTTGCAGCACAACTGGAACACCCAGAGGAGTTAAAAATAAAACGTGAAGGTTTTGGTGTTTAAAGACTTTTCCTGGAGCTTGCTATTTTCTGCCTGACAGCACCCTCTTCTGGGGAGCAGATGCTGCTCACTGAAGGGTGCACCCTGCTCAGCTCCCCACATCAGGACCTGAGCACCCAGCAGAGTGCAGAGCCCTCCGGGGGGGAATTTAAGCAAAGCAGCATGAGATAGTTCCTCCCAAGTGTTTTTTCTTGCAGTTCCTTCTGAAGGAGCTGGAAGATCTTTGCATGATGGTCAAAAGTCACAGCACCCAGTTATCCACAGCCAGGAGGGGGTGCAGACACCAGTAGAGCCTGGCAAGTTGTGTGCCTGGAGCAGCAGGTAAAAGCTTCACCATCCTGGAGAGGACTGCCCTAAAGTTTTAAATTATGCCCTCAGACATGTCACAGCCTTTTTTATTTGTTTGCCTGAAAAGGTGAGCAAGCACCTTGTTGGAATCCTGTGCTGATCAGAATCAGAGAAATGTCAGGGTTGGGAGGGACCTTTAGGATCATCCAGTTCCAACCCCCAGCTCCCACCAGCTCAGGTTGCTCAGAGCCCTGTCCAGCTTGGCCTTAAAAACTTCCAGGGATGGATGGGGCTTCCACCACCTCTCTGGGCAACCTGTGCCAGTGTCTCACCACCCTCATGGGGAAGAACTTCTTCCTAACATCCAAACTAAATCTCCCTTCCTCGAGTTTGAATCCATTCTCCTCAGTCTTACCACTGCTCAGGACAGGAACACGTGCTCAGCTGGCAACATTTCAAAGATGGGCTGGGAGCTGAGATGAGCAGCTCAGCTGTCCAGGGACACCGAGCAGGGCTGGGGCAGCCACCACCAGCACCCACCTGGCTGGGCTCCAGATTTCACCTTCCTTCAAAACTATCCTCATTCCTCGTCCTCTGCAACAGCAGCAGCACCTCGCTTGTGTTGGTCAAGTCTCCCCCTGAAGGGATTTAACACTGTGCAGCCTATGCCAGGGCTTGTTTGTATCTTAAACAACGAGGTTTTTAACTACAAACCACACAGGGTGGCTTACCTGCATCCTGGGCTGATGCCCCCCTTTGAAGGCCAAGCAGTGAAGCTGTGACACAAATTGCTGATTAGTTCCTTGGTGATGATTTCCCACTCACGGCTGCAAACTTTTATCTGCTCTTACATTAAGGAAACAGTGCTGCTGCCTTTGGTGGCAGGGTGGAAGGTGGTTAATCACCATTTTCAAGCAAGGACTGCAGTGCAGAGATGGACAGAACTGAGCTGGCTTTCCAGCTGCTGCATGAAAGGCAAGGATGGGCAGCAGGAATGGTTGGGATTGACCAGGTCCAACATCTACATGGAGGCAGAAAGGTCCTTCCATGCAGCTCAAAACACAAGTCACTTCAGGGTCCACTCAGATCACAGAATGGTTTGGGTTAGTAGGGCCCTTAAAAACCATCGAGTTCCAGCTCCTGCCATGGGCAGGGACACCTCCCACCAGCCCAGGTTGCTCCAAGCCCCATCCAACCTGGCCTTCAACACTGCCAGGAATGGGGAAGCCAGAGGTTCTCTGGGCAACCTGTGCCAATGTCTCACCACCCTCCCAGGAAAGAATTTCTTCCTAACATCCAGTCTAAATCTACTGTCTTCCAGTTTGAAACTGTTCCCCCTCACCATATCGCATCCTCCCTCTGAAACGGGGGCACCCCAAAGCCCAGATCCCTTTGGAAAACCCTGCCTGCCCTCTGAACTCCTCTCCCTGCCCCCAGCAGGCTGGGTTTGCATGGTGCCTGGCACACAGGCACCTTGGCTTCTCTAGGTTCTGTGTCACAGGATTACAAGTGACTCACATTAACAACAAGGCTTCATTTTTTACATCAGCTCTGGGCATCTTCAAGCATTTGCCAAAGGTGATGACCCTTGTTTGCCCCAGAATAGGGGAAACTGAGACTAAGAAAGCTTCCTAGGAGGGAAGGAAGAATACCCCAGTGTGTTTGCCTTGCTCCAGGTCAAGAACTTCTTTCAAGCACCAGCCAGACCCATAAAACTCCAGTTTAACTCAACAACCCAGTCTGAGGAGGAAAGGGACGACTGAAAGCAGTGACTGACACCTGCTGGCACCACCAGGATGAATCCATGTGACCAAACCCAGCAAACCAGAATTAAATTGGCAGCAATGATTTATGGGCATGATGAACTCCCCCCACCGTCCCCACCTGCACTTGCCCCTCCCTCTCCAATGCCCCAGATCAATCTGGTTCTGCACAAGTTTACCTAAAACTGAAGAGAACTGCTCAGAGCTGTTCACTCATTACTGTTTGCTGGCCAAGCCTCAGGAGGTACCATCCACGAGCACAGCTTCCAGTCCCAGGAATCAAGGAACATTTTTCAAACATCCTTTTCTGCATTCTTTTTTAAAAGCCTTTTTTTTTTGCTGAGCACCAGGCACAGCTGAAGCTTTTCAGATGTTCATGGACCTGCAGCTGACAGGGGCAGAAGTGGCAGATGCCTGATTTACACCTGGGCTGAGGAGCTGTGGGGATCAACCCTCAGGTGGTGGTGTCAGGGAGAGATGGGAAAGGGCAGGCAGGAAAAATGCATCATTCAAGAAAAATGCAACATGGAGCTACACAGCTCAGGCTCTTCCCATTCAAACCCCAACTTTGCTTCCCCCCAGTGGGGTATTTTTAAGGGCTTCAGCTCAGAGCTTCTGAAGAGCAGCCAGTTTATTTCATATCTAAAGCTCTGCCATTCAGAGGACTTTATTTAATTATTCTGGCTAACTCTCTCAGGCCAACGTTGTTCAGGACTCAGTCCATGAGACCATTTCCACCTCAGCTTCCCCTGCAGGTCATGGGGTGGTGGTGGAAGAAACAGAAACTGAGCCCTGAAGCTCCCTGGGAGCCAGTTGCAGGCACACAGCAGGGAAAAAGACATTAACAACAAATGCCAAAGCCCTGCCTGCTGCCAGGGCTCCTGGAAGCTTCATGGTGGAGCCCAGGAAATCAGCAAGGGTTGCAAATCTGTCACATCCAGCACAGTGCAGTTGTTCATATTTTCTAACCTGTCTTTAAATGTTTTAAACCCAAGTGAAAGGATAGAGGAGGATGGTTCTCTACTCTCTCAAGCAGGTGTCTCTAGCCCAGGGATGGAAATCTCTGTGATGGAAGTACCAGAGTATTCTCTAAGGCCCAGAGGGCATCTGAGCAGGCTAGGATGGAATTTTATAGGAGAGAAGACCTTGTCTCTCTGCTTTCTAGTGGGCCGAGAGCCTGAAACACAAGTAGATGTGAGGCCCCTCCTAACTGGCCTGGGTAGGGCAGGGTTTAGTGCTCTTCACCCACCAAGGTGCCATTCCCAGCTGCACCAAGGCATGCTGACAGCACAGGGGTATGAATTTCTCCAGTGCCTGGGGAACCTGGCTCCTGTCCCACCTCTGGGCCCAGGCTCTGGTTTCAGTGCCTGCTGCCAGAAGACATTTAATGAAAAAACAAGACCCTGCTGGTGCTCTGACACTCCATGCTCTTGAGCTGCTCGCTCCCTTAGCCAAGCAAGAGCAACAACTGCAGCAGGATCTCCCACCCCCTCTGCACTCTTCTGCATGCAAATGCCCCCAGTTCTGCAGAAAGAGGTGCTAAATACCTGCAGCCAGAAGCACAAAACCAGCTCTTAAGGTAGCAGCTTGAAGCACTGCACAAAGGTGAAAGGAGGACTGACACCTCAGCACAAGGCTAAGCAACTTGCAGTCCTGCACAAGAGTCCAAGGTGACTTGAATCCAGATGAAAGGGTGGATGGTCCCTGTCCTCTTGAGGGGTTGTAATAGACCTTTAACACTCAGCAAGAAGAGGAAAAAAAGACATTTCTGAAGAAAGTAGAAGTCTGCATGAACACAGAGAAGCAGGCATATATAATGGCGTGTTTATTCATAACACCTTTAACTTGGACTGCAATTATTTCAGTTTTTAAGGTTGAATTCGGGCAGCAATTGAGGAAAAAAACCCAAATAGTCTCTGTGTACACAAACAATGCAGCTTTGAATAATACATGATAAGTTTATTCATTATTAACATGAACAGTAAAAAGTGGACATTTTACTTCGGATCCTTTTCTTTATTCCTCTATTGTGTCCTTTTTGCCAGTCTCTTGTCCCTCAAACTGTGGATACTTTGCCTCAACATCAGCCCAAGTTAGATAACCATTGGCCAGGTCACGAATGATGGCAGGAAGTTCAGAGATCTGCAGGCAAAGTCACAAAGACACATGAAACACAAAGGCATCAGAATCAAGTTGCTCTGTTGGGTACTTGGGGAACATGAGTAATTTTTACATCAGCAACAGACCAGGTGCAAGCTACCTTCCTGAAAGATCATTTCTGAGAAGGAAAAATAATTAGCTGGGTTATCTTAAATCCCAGTCTGTGTCATCTCAAGGACTGCTCAGTTATTCAGAGTGACCCATGAGGGAAATGCAACTGTCACAGCATGTAGTGTTATGTTACAGATCTGGAAGGAAAAGCAAACAATACATGCATCCAAAGATGCTGTAAACCAGGATTTGTCAGGCCCTACTTGCTGCAGGATCAGCACAAAAGGAGCTGCCAATTCCTTTTCTTTGCTTCTCATAGCACACTGGCATGGTGGGAAGGATCTGCTAAAGAAACTAGAAAATTTTTAGACATTAAAGGGTAACAAAAGTCTCAGCTCTGCTGCTTGGCAGTGAGAGGTCATCCAGGTGACAGAGATGGGTGCCCTGAGGAGCTGGCTGCTACCCTGCACCAAACCCACAGCCAGCTCAGTAGCCCCGAGCAGTACAGGTGCTATTGTACAGAGAGGAGAACAACACAGCCTCACAGATCAGCACTAACTCCTCCTCCATCCAAACTGCATTCCTGATGAGGGCCAGGGGAGAGAAGGTGCCAAGGTTGCATGTTCACAGCTCTGAGCAGGTTTTGCTCACAGTGAGACCACCATGGGGAGGATTGCTTTTCTAGTCTGTCTATTATGGCTGTACTAGAAGAGGGCTTCTAGGCAATGGTTCACACTTCCCTGGTGCTGCAGAGGCAGGAAGGAACAACCTTTAAGGGCCATACTCTACCAGCCAGCCTGGGGCAACCCAAAACCTTCTGGCCTTTGGTGCCTGTGGATTCAGAGGAGCTCTGCCTCGAAGAAGTTAGACACAAACCAGCAAACTCATTTACTCAGCTGCCTTTACTCAGGAGGAGGCACTCAAAAGAGCAGTGCCATCAGCACTAAGCATGGCTTTCAGGTAAGATCAACACCTCTGCATGCCAGAGAAACAAAAGCTGCTCATTGCCTTAGCAGCAGGGTTGACATCTCCTCTTTGACCAGTCTGGCTTCCCTGGGGATCGCTCAGAATGCTTCAAGTTATCTACCAGAGCCAGAGGCCTCTCCCCCACAGACTGCTGGATCACAAACAGCAGCCAAGCCCCCTGAGAAAAGGCTCAGCTCCCTCAGGAGCTCAACCCCCCTCTGCCTGCCCCTTACCTCAGCTCGGATCTGGCGCATGGAGTCGCGGTCCCTCAGGGTGGCCGTGTGAGGGCTCCGGTTCACGGTGTCGAAGTCGATGGTGATCCCGAAGGCGACACCGATCTCGTCGGTCCTGGCGTAGCGCCGGCCGATGGATCCAGAGGAATCATCCACCTTGTGGGAGATCCCATTCCTGGTGAGTGCTTCAGCTGCAAGAAGGAGAGAAGAGATCAGCAGGACTCCTAATCTCCCCGGAAGAAAACCCGGGCCTAGCGGCGCTCTCCCGCATCCCCGCGGCACAACCTGAAAGGCAGCGCCGTGGATCCTGGATCCCGGAAGCATCACAGACTCTGCTTCACAGAATCATGGAATGGTTTGGGTTGGAAAAGACATTGATCATCGAGTTCCATCGCCCCTGCATGGGCAGGGACACCTCCCACTAAGCCAAGGTGCTCAAGGCACCATCCAACCTGGCCCTGAACACTTCCAGGGAAGGGGCAGCCACAGCTTCCTTGAGCAACCTGGTCCAGCTTCTCATCCCCCACAGGAAAGAATTTTTTCCCAATATCTCACCTCTTCCAGATTAAACTCATTGCCCCTTGTCCTCTCACTACCCATCCCCCATGTCAAAAGCCCTCCCCCAGCTTTCTTGTAGGTCCCCTTCAGATATTGGAAAGCTGCTCTAAGGTCACCCGGGAGCCTCCTCTTCTCCAGGCTGAACAACCCCAGATTTCTCAGCCTGGCTTCATAGGGGAGGGTGCTCCCACCCTCTGGTAATTTTTGTGTCTCTGAAGGAGCTCTATGTCCTTCTTATGTTGGGATTTTGACAGATGTAAGGTTCCCTACCAAGCCTGGAAGTCCAAACCAACCCCACAGCTACACTCACAGCTCAGCACGTTGCCTTACTTGACTCTCACTTCAAGAGCAAAGTCACCAACTTACTCAACCTGCCATGACAGTCCCACAACTCTGCTTTAACTCAAAACCACACCAGCATGAGTGGACACATCCAGCATGAGGAGGTAAGGTCCTGAGCAGAGCTACAGCCCACAGCAAAAGACACTGTCTGACATACAGTCTGTGTTCCCACATACCCTTTAAATATTCACTTTCAGGTGATACCAATGGGCATTCTGACAGAATGCTTGGTAGCACAGCAGCTCTGGGACTAATTTACTTCTGACAGCTTCTCCCAAGCAGTGGGAAAGACTTCTTTTTGACACGAGGAAAAAAAGAAACATCTTTTACATTGCAAACTAACCCAGGGAATGGCAGGGAGTTGGGTTTTTTGAGGTTAGACTGAAGAGTTTGGTAGATACAAACCAACTCAGCTGTTTCAGTTCAATGGCTCACTCTTTGCATACAAGAGCCACATAATCCCAGTGCTATTCTCTCCCTAGAACAGAGGAAGAAAATTGCTCTTCCCAGTGCACATCCCCCCAACTGGACCCACATGGTTTAACATACTTACACAATTCCTTGACAAAAGGCATGAATTCCTGATTCTGGCTTAGGGGAAGAACGGAACACTTGAATGGTGCTACAACAGCTGGGAAACTGAAGAACTAAGGAAAAAAAAGAGCACAAAGTTTTAAGGTTAGGCCAGATTCTTTGGAGGTGAGAATAAGCTCTGAGGTGACTGTTCAAGGGGAGTAGCTGGCCCTAAGACATGACTATTCAGACCTCACACTGCTGAAGCAAGATTGATTTTCTCCAGCTGTCCTCCATTTCCCCCTTCTCTCCTGACAGCCAAACATCATCCACCAAAAGAGATGTCCCAGAGCTTTTCCCTGAAGAAAGTAAACCTCATCTGAATTACAGAAAAATAGAAGGGTGGAAGGTTCTTTCCAGATTTAGTCTTATGCACAGTCTGAAGGGAAGAGCTCTCACAGTCATTTCACTGTTTGATTCCCACAGAGATTCCACATACACAAGGAGTATATGCAGCTTCAGGGTTTTCAGAACTCACAGACACCCTCAGAGAGAAAAAAACGTAGAAAAAGGGGAAAATATCATAATGGTTCAGAAGTAATGCAACTGAGACATACCACCATACAGAGCAGCCCAGGCTACACAAAGTAAATGGGTACTAGAAGGAGGACAAGTCCAAAATTTTAGACTTTGTGAGCAGTTTGAGATTGAAAGTAAACTGTGCCCTAATTCTGGGTTCCTGAATCCTGTTCCCCCCACACTATCACATCCTGTGGCAAGCAGAGACACCAAGGAGCTCTCTTATTTTTCTTTTCTATAAATGAAATCTAGCAGCCAGAAACAACAAACAAGGCTCAAGATCACATTTATAGCCAGGCCCATATGGACCACCAGCAACAGTGCAGAGATTCACAGCTTAGGCACCAGCTGGAACAGGCTGGCAGTCTGTATGTAAGACACACTCCCCTTTGGCCTCTGCTACAGCAAGGTTTCAAGTCAAGACTTTAGGGATGCCTGGAATCAGAGAAGGCTGAATTTTGTGGGGGACTGAGGAAACAATTAGTCTATTGTTCATCTTGCTGCACACTACTACGACTCCAGGAAAAGCAACAAAGAGAGAGGAAATAAAATACTGAAGAGATGCCTTTCTCTGAGTAATGGGTCACTGCCAAGTGTGAATCCAGAAGGAAGAATTTCTCACCCCCTGCCAGCAGCACAGTGAGAGCCTCATGCACACACAGCCCCAGAATGCTCTCAGTGCACGTGTATAAATGACACGCATGCTGGCAAAACCAGCAAGACAACAGCCCACCTGGGTTTTTCCCATCTCTTCTGTGCATTGTGCAGTCTTATTTCAGTCCTTCCCCTGGATGGGGGGGAAAGGCAAATTGTTGCAGCTGCTTTGAAGCTGTGGCTGGCCAGAGGAAAACTCACCGTCCTCTGCTCGTCTCCTTCCCGGATGTGGAATGTGTGTTCAAACACTGTGTACATGATCCTCCCAATACCAAATGAGGGCTCAATTACATTTGGGATGATTTCTTCCACTGGAACACAAAAGAACCCCCATCATCACTAAAAAGAATTTATACACACACACACAAAAAAAGCTGTGTTTACATAAGCTGCCTCTCTGCTCGTTAGTTCTAACTACATGTATCTAGCACAGGGAAATAAAAGGCTGGATCTTCCTGCTCTAAATACAAACACCTGAAGCAGAGATTTGGAATTCTTCCATGTACAGTATTTAGGCTGTAAATAACAATTCAAGGGGCCTTCTCTGGCTCTGAGAGCCAAAAGCACAGCACAGCTTACACCCACACAGATAAACACTCTTCCAGTTCACAACAGCAAAGCCTCATCCAAACTGTTTGCTGGAAGGAGTCACAGTGCACTGTCACTGGGAACAGTCTGCTCCTCACACCAAGCCACAAACTCTGTCCAGGCATTGTCTGGGAGGGTGTTATTTGCCATAGACCAAAACTGCAGCAGGGAACATGCTAACAATTAAACAGCCTGCATGATGGTAAGGTAACACTCAGTCCCTGACCCACTTTGGTTGAATGTACAGACACAGCTTCAGTATCCAGCAGTCTGAGCAGAGAAGCATGGAACTTCAGATCCACATCTCAAATTCCAGCAGGGATTCCCTCCTTTGAGTTTTTCAGCTGACTATTCCAACACTGCTTCCCTCCCTATTTTCCACCCTCCTGCAATGTATCACAAGAGTGGGAAAGAAGGGGGATCAACCACTTTCTGATCACAAAACTTCTCAGATGTGATGTGCTACCTTGTTACACACCCCCCATTGTCTCCAGCCCTTGACACAAGTCTGTCAGAGAGGCTTTTCCCTCCTCCTCCCCTCTGTGTGTGGAAGGAGCTCAGCAGACAGCTGCCCTGCTCAGACACTGCAGCTTTTTAGAAAAAGCCCAGAGAGTTTACTGGAGAACAACCAACCATTATAACCAGCAGCTGCTTTTGAAAAGCAAGGGCAGAATCCAGCTCTCCAGCACTGCACCCAGGCTTGCCTCCCACTCTATGTGCCTAGAGAGCAAACCCTCCTCAATTAAGCACCTAACCTGGGGTGGGACTGTCCCTTCCAAGAGAATGTTCTTTTTTTATTTGTGCATTGACCAACAGAAATCATGATAAGAGAGGGAAATCCTAACTTTTGCCTCCTTGCTTGCCAAACTCAAATGTACTGATTTAAAGGAAAACCAGCAACTGGGGTTCTATTTGCTGGCCTCCAGCAATATTACAATCACAAACAATTACAGCTCTGATCCTATCTTTGAAGTGGTGACAAAGCAAAGCCTGGCACAGGAGCAGCATGTGCTGACTGAAAGACACCTGGACATCTCAAAGGCTCAGCAGCTGCAAGAACAAATGCATTCTGAGCACACTACAAGTTACTCTGCTTCTTCCTTGGAGCATTTATCACTTTCCCAACCTATGGCAGGCTGATTCACTAGCTACAGGATGAACTGGGGAAAGAAAAAAAATAGACAAATAAAAAAAAAGTCAACCTAAGTCCCCAAGCTCTGTCACAAAGACTTCATACAAGACCTTGGGTGAGGTTCATACAGAGCTGACTGGAAAGACAAAATGCTTCCTTGAGGAAGTAAATCCATGGATTTTGGGAAGTTACCTTCTAGCTCCATTTCCCACATGAGGACAAAAGCTCCATGGAGATGCAGTTGCTGACTAAAGCTGATGCAATTACTGACTACCAGAGGAGCTGACTGGACTTGTCAGCTTAAAAGTCTGGTCAGCACAGCACCCTGGTGAGCTGGCAGAAGCTGGAAGGTTGACTCCAGGCAGTGGAGTGACAACAGAAGCTCTGAGCACAGAGATCTGCCCAAAACCCTACCAACAAAATGCCACAAACCATCTCTTGCACTGCAATGGACTCAAAGATGAAAGCTCTGAAAGCTGGGAGCCTTCCCCAGGTCCTCCATCACTCCAGCAACTGACTCTTAGCACCACGTGGGACCTTACAAATCCTGAAATATGCCACTGAAGCAGCACAAATATAATGCACCACCCAAACAGACCAGGTGAGAGGCAGGCAGACAGCCCTGCATCAATGGTCACTGAAATCCCACTACTAGGGGAAAGTGTTTCAACTCTTAAGCTGTCAGATTGCAAGGAAATAACACTTGGCATTTTTCCCATGCCACTCTACAGCACAATTTAATTAATAAAGCTCACATTCAGAGTGCTTCCTGATCTGCCACTTATTTCTGATGAACAAAGATACAAATTTACCATGTAATGTTTTCTGAAATCTCTTCACAGTAACCATGTCCTCTGTTAATTTAAAAGTTTTCCCTTCAGTTTCAACAGTGAATTCCCTGCAAAGGAAAAAAGAGAAATCACTTAAAAGCTACAGCAATAAATAAACTGTATTTCCTTACATGCATCAGTTGGTTAAAGTGCAAGATGATAAAAGCCAGGGCAAATTCCAGGGATCAAAGAAACATTTGGCATCCTTATTAAAAGATATTTACATTAATAATAAAATTACTACATCTACATTAAAAGCAACTATCTTCATAAACACAGTGAACTTGGTTGTGGTTAACAGCCTGATGCAGACTCAGTGAGGAAATGGACAAACTTCAGGATGAAGCATAGACACAAAAGGAAAAAGGGGAGGCACACAAACCAGGCAAGTGTTGCAGGTTGTGCCTCTCGAGTGCATGGGCTTCTCCTGAAAACTGAGCTGTGTCAGAAGATACTCTGCATTTTCACAGACACCAAAGAGGAGCCTACAGCACAGCTATTGCTTATTTCTAAAGCTTCTGACATTGTCTTTCACTTGCTCCTTGCTAACTTGCTACTAGCAAGGTGAGAAGTGTGTGCTGATCACCCACATTTGGACCCAATCCCAACTGGTCTGAAGTTTGAAGTCTGTTCTGAATGCAGCTGGAAGTGGATGCTGAGTTAAACAGTCATGGTTTGCAGCTCACTATCAATTCAAACCCAGGATACTGCTAATAACTCATCTATTGAATCATTTCAGTGGGATTCACTGAATGTCAAGTAATTTCACTCCTTTGGTTTTGATGTATGTACACATCACCCTATTCTGTGAGTTTTTCTCCTCAGTTTGGGTGCTGCTTTTTCTACACTTTCACATGCACAGAAATGTACAAGAAATAAACCTTAGATCAGGAGGAAAAAAAAAGAAAAGAAATAAAGTTTCTTTTTTATTTTTTCCCCAACAGCCTTCTGGTAACATACACAGCTGCTGTCCTGATTCAGCCAAATTTGACAGCTATAGACATCTCTTATATTTTCAGTTTCTGTTGTTAGGAACACAGGCAGACAGGTCAAGGAAAACCAGCCCCAAAGGCTGCACAGGTCCTGAAGTGTATCACTGAATATTGGAGGACACTACACAAGTTCTGTTTCTCAGTTAACTCCTTGGTTCCACCACTCACAGAAGTATTTGATTAATTTTCAAAATTAAATTCAAAATCATCTGCCAGCTCTGGTCAACTGTAAACCAGAGTTTGAAGCTGCTAAACACTTCCCATTTCACTGAGGTTTCTCTCTTACAGAATGATCCTACTAAAGCCAGAAGCTCATTTCCACACAAATAAATAAATATTTGAATACCATGGTTACACATTTATGTGCAGGTATCAAGAGATACACTAATGGATGACCAGCAAGGACCTGGCAGAAGGGACAGCACATCACTTCAGCTGATCTGCTCAGCCTGCTCTCCCAAGGATGCTGCTTTGAGGTGGCTCAGATTAATTCAGAACCTCAGAAACCTTCACCAGAGGTGTCAGAAAAAGGCATCATGCACACACAGCCAGCTCACCCTTTCTCATTGAGCAGCTGCTCCATCTCAGTGATGTAACACTCATCACAGGTGGTAAGGTATTCCATCACTACCTTGGCATCCTTCTTATAAGCTTTGCCAATGGCTCCCTTATTTGCCTCAAACTGAACAATGTTGACTGTTCTGTACAAAGCAGTTAAGGAGTTTGAGATGACAGAAAGCAGAGCCTGGTTCTTTTATTATGTCCAAGCCAACTGCTACACAACATGAAGCTCTGATAGCAATGGACTAAGGAACTTCCTTCCAAGAGAAGGAAGGAACAATAAAAAATACCAAAGAGCAGAAAATCAAACTTTAAAACAATACAACTTTTTTAACAAGCATATGGACCTAACCCCACATCCACGTTTAAACAAGTCTCCACAGTCAAAACAAAGACTAAAATGAAGCCAGAAAAAACCCAAGCATAACAGTAAATCTCCTAAATCCCCTTTGCCCACCTAAGTACAGCCACCCACATGCTCAATTCTTTGAAGGTTACACCCCAAGCATCATGCTGGTCTGTACCTCTGGGTTTCCCTGCTAAACTACAGATGTAACTGAGCTGCACAGCTCTCCAAGACTGCCAAAATCAGTTGTCACTTCAAGAGAATCTGGTTTATTCTGAAAGGATATAGGTTCTTTGAGAAGCTTCTCAGCTATAAGAGGAACTTTGGTGGCACGGGCATGGCAGGAGAGGTCATAGCAGGAACGATCAGCACAGCCAACAATCTCAATCCAGCCCTGAAAAAACAAGAAGTGGAAGCTATCACCAGCTCACTTTTTTTGTCCACTTAACCATCAAATATGTTTATTCATTCTTAAGCCCTCCCTGCTCCCATGGGTTGTTTTTTCTATGTAATTAGCTCTGTTACAATAAGCAGCTCTCCCTCACTAGTTGCTCCTTCATTTGAATGATTCCATTTGTTTCCAGAGGAAATGATCAGTTATCTAACCAGTGCCTGGGTTCAGGGCCAGGTTTTCCACATGGCTTGGCAGAACACAGCACTGTGCCAATAGCTTGAGGCTGGTGTCAAGAGCACACAGCCCTATCACTCACATCCTATAGGCACATGAAGATATCATGCCTTTGGGGCTTTACCACCCTGCAAATATGAAACAGGCAGCAGGAAAACACCCAATGGACAACAGCCTGGTGTATGAGCTAGGAAAACATCATATGCAAGGGAAGCACTTCTTCTAGCATGTATGGCAGGGAGGCTCAGAACATCAAACACACAGAATTGATTAAACCTTTCACTGGCAGCAAATGCAGCCACCCCCTGGATCTGCTGAAAGACAATCCCATAAAAGAAAAGACAAAACAGCTCCTTTCTCCTGTGGACACACAGGTAGTCAGAAGCTGTGTGGTTTTCCAGCCTGCAGTTATGCAGCAGGGTGTCAGGAGAGATGTGAAGAGAAGAAATCTCTGTGCTGGAAAAATCATGGTGTTCCAAACCACCTTGGAGAACTTTTACACAACTTAAACCATCAGGTTACTGCAGCCACTTTTCAGAAGGTTTATGTAATAACTTCTTAGAATGAATTTTAAACCACTAAGTGCAGTTAACTTCTGACTACTGAGTGCCCCAATCTGGCACAAACATTTTTTGTTCAAGAATTAAGTGAGACAAAGCATTAAGCCTAGCTCACAAGGTGGTTTTGTCATGTCCCTACGATTGCTGTCTTCACCTCTGGGTTAGGCTGTTGGACAGACAGCTGTGAGGGCTCCCCTGATCTCCAAATCAGGCTTGCAAAATTTATTTATATGGTGTGACCCCCACATGTCCAGCCTATTTTGGACTGGCTGGGAAGGGAGGTTGTGAACTTAAGGAAGTCAGCTATCTACATTCAGAGGAAGCCATTCCTTCACTCATTTCTACAAGTTTTTTCTATACAAAGACAAATCACTCAGCCAAGCTGCAAGAGTTATTAATTTTTTTCTCATGTTGAGTTTGGTGAAATCTGACTGGCTGCTATTGCTCTAGCACGCTGTAATGAAAGATCAGTAGTGATGAGCCTGTTTCAGCTCCTTAAAAGAAAAAAAACAAACTAAAACCCCTGAACAAACATTTAAAAAAAAAAAAAAAAACCAAAACTAACCACACACAACCTTCCCATCCCTAGGTTACAGGAGGTTCTCCCTGCCCATAAATAAGGCTGAACCATCTGAAGCCTTAATCTGTTCCCTGTCTGAACACCTTTGGGCTGAGCATGCCACCAGTGTGGCTACCAAATTGGTCGTGACTGTGGATGGGGACTACCCATATAAGGGTCACTGAAATGTCACAGGCCAACCCCATAGATCTCAGCAAAACTCTTTCAAGCTTTCAATCTTTTTTTTTGAACTAGACCTCAAAGAGTTCTCTAGATGTTTTCAGGAATCTTCACATACCCCAGACTCCTTGGAAAAGTTCACCAGGCAGAAAGCCATGTGCTTCATTACATATGAGGAAAAAATAAAGAAATTGCTCTCACCTTTTTTTTTTTAAACTCAGATTCAACCTAAAAAGTAGATTTTGTACCCTTAAAGAGGGAAATGCCTTTATAATCAATAGTCTGGTTATTATGCCTTCTAATACGTTCCTTTTGAAACTATCATTCCAACTGCTATAGTTGGCTGAGACTTACTGAAGAGGCTGAAAGCTCTCCAAGAGAATCTAAAATGAGTCTAAGAACCTTGCCTTTAGCTATCTACTGCTGGTTTACCTGAAAGAAAAAAAGACATTTTTTTTCAAATTCCATCCAACAGTTTAAGGGAAAAATAAGGCACCCAATAAGGCCTGAGCTGAAAACCTTAGTGACTCAGCAGGAAGTTAAAAAAAAATCTTTGGGAATTTTTCTCCCAGCCAGTCTGAACTAGCAGGAGTGAGCTCTTTTCTCATAGCTTGGAGTGGAAAAGGAAGAGCAAGCCTTCTAGCAGGAAAGGATCTGCCCTGGATTAATGCCTCCAGCAAAACAAATCCTTCCCCACTGCTGCTACAGGGGTTATGGTCTTTGGGAACCACCAGGACCTTTCCTTTAATTCCAGAGGAAATCTGACCAGCACAGGGTCCACAGGCAACTTCAGACTCCACAGGAGTGTGAAGCATGACAAACAAGCACAAACAGTTTGTGAACTCTGTGCAAGCCCACAGCAGGGAGCTGCCCTGTCCCTTCAGTAGTGGATTCAGAGTATTTCTAATTTGTGTTCACACAGACACGGGGCTGGACAGAAACAGACTCACAGCCTTGGTTTTAAAAACCAAGCAGCAAAGCAGAGCCCCTTTCTTGCAGAGCTGATAGGGAGTGCTACTCGTCCTGTTACTTTCCCACTTACATAGGATGTTTTGGACTCTGCATCCCAGCAGTCACAGGCATAATGAGCCATCTCATTCTCCATGTGCTGTCGGAAGCGCAGCTTCTCCGGGGATACACCAACCTTTGTAAGGAAGAGGTAGATTCTGCCAATGAAGTAACCGAGAACGGAGTTATTGATCACACCCTGGAAAGGCAAAAAGTAGAAAGAAAGAAAGAAAGAAAGAAAAATAAAAAAGAAAGAACAAAAAACCAGACATTAATTCCTAAAGAAGCAAACCCGTGATTCGTTGTACTTCTGCAGGCAACCTGACACGCTGCAGACAGAACTTCTTGCAGCTGCTTGGGATGTAGTATTGTGTCTCCCTTGGAACTACTGTATCATTTCAAATTCACCCAGTGCCATCTGCAGTATCTCCATCTGAACAAAGCAGTTATTACTCCTCTAGGACTCGTTACTAACTGAAGATCACCTACTTGGAAATACCCTGCTGTATCCAACAGTGCAGGAGAGTTACATTATGGCTCAGCACTCCCCTACAGTTCACAGATTCAATGTCAGGGAATGGCCTTTTTTTTAATTGTTTTTGGTTTGGTTTTTTTGGTAGGGTTGTTTTTTTTCAGCTGGGGTTTTGAAGAGTGGGGTGTAGGGGGCTGATAGTATCATGAAACCACAATGTGCAAGCCAGGTACTGCTGGGGAGCAGCTGCTGAGAACTGCATTCCCAGTCACTGCTGAGGTTTTAGCAGACATTAGCAGCTCCTCACTGTTCCTCTCCCATTAAGCTAAGCCTGAAGTTTAACCTCTAACCACCATCCCAGCACCACCTGCAGCCTTTCATTACTGGTAACAAGGGCCAGGCTTGGATCTCAGTCAGACTGACTCACTGGAGATAACCTACACTTCAAATCTGGCAGCAAACCCCAGCTGGCACCAACACAGCAGTTTGTAATTTAGCCTTGAGAGCAGTATCCAAAAGTGCAAGCACCACGTGGATGCAAGAGGAACTTACCTGCTGGACAGCATCTCCCAGCCTCATTATGTGGGCAGACTGCCCACTGACCTGGGCCTTGGAGGAGTAGAGGAGGACATTGAGATCTGCCACATTTTGAAACTTGGGGTGATTTTTCTCACTCGGATCCACAAAGTGCTCAATTTCTGCCATGGTGAATTCCCTAGTGGAAAGACAACCAACCACGTGTATTAAATATCAGAAGTATTTGCCACAACCCATCTAACAGATGATTGTACTTTAGCCTCCCACAAGCAGGGCAGCAGTTCACAAACATGTGGAAACACAGAGCCAATACAATGCACAGACTGGAACTCAACACTTGACTCAGTTTCATCTTCAGATTCCTAATAAATCTTTAAAAAAAATACATTTAGAGATTGCCAGGTTACTGTGATTCAGAGCAGAGAATACCACCTTTGGAAACACTTTCAGAAGTTCTTTGGAGTTCTTCCAGACAGTAGTGATGCTCACAGTAGAAGCATACATTTCCTAGAGTGTCAGGGAAGACTAATCCACAGATTAATGCACAGCAGCTTTTATACAGGTTTGAGGTTCCCAAAATAGCCAGGCCAGGTGACAGTTCCTTGAAGATGATGACACTGCTCCATCCAGCAATGGTGTACAGGCTGATTTAAGAACTTTAATACCTCTCTACTCATACATCATTTCTACTCTTGCTTGAAATTACTCTACATTAAATAAGCTTATCAAGACCCTTTTAAAAAAAAAATCTCTAGATAATCATTAACTTTAAATCACAGGCATCAGGATGTAATTTGCTATGACAGCATAATAACACAGTTTCCAATAAATGTGCCACAAGTGTGTAATTTATATTTGACTGAAAATGCATTTCAATGAGAAAAGTTCTCATTTCCAGATGTGCAAGAGAGAACAGGAGGACTGAGAAAATTCCTAGGAGTTCCCTTAGCACTAACAAAGCCACTGCCTCTTGGAGACATTTATGGCACCATATTAATTAGCAAGTTTACAACCCATACTGCCTGGGTAATATGGAACCACACTGACAGTGCATGGGAGTTCTTGTTCCCACTTGGATGGAGACTTCAGAATAGTTCAGCTGAAATAACAGATATTCTCCTTAATGACATGCAATAATTACTTTTATCCTGACACAGAAGGCTTTGCAAGTAATTCTCAATAACCCCCAGATTAACTGATCTTGGGACACAAACATGTCCTGAGTCAGGCTCTCCACACTTCCTCTCTGTAATAAGCTGCAGAACTGAGATGAGGAAATACTGTTTCAAGGTCAATCATGTTTTGACTCCAAAATTTGGTTTTTAAGTAAATTGCATGAACAGAATTAAACAACCAAAGCTGCATTTCCTGTAGAGAACACAACCACCTTTAATGTGATTCACTTAGATTATGATGAAAGCCAAATCTTGTTAGTAACAGTGAATTTAATCCAGAGGTTTCTTATACACCAGCTGTTTCACAGATACTTCTCACAGGCCACAGAATTCTGCAGTTAAAAGCTCAACTTAATGAGCTCCTTGGCCATGCACCCTGAGACTCAGGAGGCACATTGAGTCCTCTAGAGGCAAGCAGTGATGTGAAGCAACCATGTACAAATCATGTACTGGCACAAAAGGGAGGTGCCACCTGCTCCCAGGGACTCTTCTGTTGAAAGAGGAAATATGCAGTACCTCACTCTGATGAGGCCCGAGCGGGGTGAGATTTCATTTCTGAAGGAATTCCCAATCTGGGCAGCAGCAAAAGGCAGTTTGCCTTGGTTAAACTCCAGAAGACGTTTGAAGTTGAGGAATATTCCCTGGGCAGTTTCTGGCCTCAGGTAGCTGAAAGAAAATAGGGAAATTAAAAAAAAATAAAAAAAAAAAAGTCAGGAAAATAAAAGGGTAGGGAAAGCAGGGAGAAAATAAACAAGAACACACAAAGTTCCTACAAAACTTAAAGGTGGTACTTGCTCCCCTGAGTCTTTTAACTCCAGATACAAAACAAGGAAGGAACAGACTGAAGGGGAAATAAACCAAACACCAGCTGCAGCCCCAGCCAGTGTTACTCCCAAAACTGAATTGGATGACCCAGCAGCTTTTGAGGCAGACATGGAATGGAAAAAGATGTTTGAATGAAATAGTGGTCAGCAACACCCAGGAGGTCAGAGGGAATGCACCCTGAGTTCTACCAGGCTGCTTACAACTGAGATTTTGCAGGCAAATACCACTGGATCACCCTACCATGAAGTTGCTCACAACTGGGATCCAGTATTAGCTAGGTTTGGAAACAACTCCAACCAGTAAGGGCATTGCTGTTATCCACATGATCTGGCTGCTTCAAGTTTTTTTTGTGAATCTGCAGCAGCTCCTTGGTTTTTTTACCTTTCAATAAGACTACAAGGAACACTAAGCTGCCAGAGAAAACTGGGACTGAAAGGCAGGGGAAGAAGAAATCCAATTCAAGAAGAAATTGCACCTTTCAGCCCTGTTGAGATTTAATTTTTATTCCACGAGGAAGGAACAGTGTGAGCAGGGTAAGATTAGTACCTACCCAGGCATGTTTCCTCCAGGCCCAATGGAGGTCTTGAACATCAGATTGAAAGAAACAGGAGGGGAGAGGTCATTCCCAGTGATGGGTGATTTCACGTTGTAATTGACAAAGAGATCTGCAAGTTCTTGCTGGCCATAATTGTCCAACTATTGGTAAAACACAGGATAATTATTTTAATTACTAGACAAGATAACAAAGTCATTATATCCTCGTCATCTTTTACTAAATATGCTCCACAGCTCCCAATCACCTGCCCAAAATACTCCCCTTTACATCTAAATTTTCAGGCAAGCTGAAGTTCAACCCAATGACAGAATCCACTGCACATCTGCAAACCCATTTTAGGACCACAACTCAAGTCCCACCACCAAAAGCCTGAAGGCTAGAGAGAAATCCAAGCACTGAGCACAAGAGTGGGTGTAAAGCAGATGCAAAGTCACTGGGACTGCATCACCACCCACCAGTATCATCTTAACATTTTCAGCTAACACACAGGGAGCAGTGTTTTGAGAAGGGGAAAAAATGCAGCTATGAGAGAGAAGAAAGCTAAATATTTCTGCAGGGCTTTGTCTGCATTCATTTCTCCTTCTTCTGCATGAAACACAATATTCAATCTGTGAATTCAATGCTCACTTTTAGAACTGCTTGGCATTTTAGTTAAATAAAGCAAATCTGTAGCAGAGGGCTCCTTGGTGAAAGGCTTTCCATTTGTTCTGAAAACAATTCAGTGGTGACTGGCCATTTTCCCAGGTGGGATACTGTCAGCACCTTGCAGGACTCTACTTTGCCCTTTCTCTGGAAGATGAGAATCAAACAGTAGTAGAACCACAGATCTAGCTGCAACCTAACTGCACAATAGCCATGATTTCTGTCAGTGCTTTCTGCTTTATGTATTAACCTTCTGTACAGCTGCATTTAAACACTTTATAGCTTTAAGCACCATAAAGGATCTATACCCAACAGTCCAGCAATGATTTAACACTGGTGTTTAAAATCAAGCTAGCTTCTTCCAATATTGTCATGATCCCTCATGTATCAAAGAAAACTCAAGACAGGAGATAAAAAAGGTTTATTAATAAAGGAATGCCCCTAAGGAATCAAAGTTCAAAGCTGAAGCATGGAAAACCTCATGACAACAGTTCAGGGATGCCATGTACTGGGAGAAAAAATTTGCTCTTTCTGGAAGGAAATGCTCTGGAAGCATTTATCCTAGACATGGGAATGGAAAGCACTAAAAACAAAATAAGAAAAGCAAATGTCTGCACAGCTGCTCAGGAACATCAGCTTGGAGCATCAACTGTTCTCACTGTAAAGCAGGAAAAATCTGTGCAGGGTGCTAGAGACAGAGGAAGACATCTCAAGGGCTTCAAAGCTGAGACAGCTTTAAAACATAACAATTCAGTGCTAATTCAGAAAAACTCCTGACAAAACCTCTCACCATCCCTTTTATCACATTCCTGCAGTGAGGGATTCAAAGGCAAAGGGAATTCAGAAGAAATAAGGCTTTTTGCCAGGGTGTGAAATGGAACAGAGCAGATCAGCTCCAAGGACAGCCCTACCAATCCCACCTTCAAGAGACTAATGCAATAGCAATGCCTCTCAAAAACAGCAGAAGGAAGACATGAATAACCAGCAAGTTTACCAGATTTGTAAACCAGGAAGTTTTTAGGAGCATGTATGGCCTGGAAGTATCTCTGAAGTGAAGACTTCTCAGGATCCTGAGACACAGAAGGGACATTGCCTCTGGACTCAGTGCACCACCCTTCCCCTGAAACACACACCCCTAAAACATTCACCTCCCTCTGCAGACACCTACCTGTGTTAGAACATTCTCCATTTCTGCCTTTTTCTCTGCTGTGCACTTCTTGTCAGACATAAGCTTCTGCAGATGAGCTGTAAGCATAAAAGAGAAGTATTTAATGAGTTTATATTGTGAGCCCATCACTGAGCCCAATCTAAGGCTAGATAAATGGGGTTGGTCTCTACTCCCAGGTAACTGGTGACAGGACAAGAGCAAATGGACTCAAGTTCTGCCAGGGGAGTTTCAGACTGGGTATTAGGAAATATTTTTTTACTGAAAGTTCTTGGGCATTAGAACAGGCTGCCCAAGGAGGTGGTGGAGTCACCATCCCTGAAGGTACTCAAAAAACATGTGGAGCACTGCAGGACATAGCTCAGTTGGCTGGTGGTGTTAGACATGATGATCTTAGAGGTCTTTTCCAGCCTTAATGATTCAATGAAATCAGGAGGATCCTCCAATATAAATGTAAATGTATGTCCACCAGTTGTCTTGCTACTGTCTGTCAGGAGAATTCCACCCATGTCATCAGGGCAAGGCTGAAAGAGCTGCATTGCTGTGCCACAGGGATAACAACAGGTCCTTATCCACTTCCCCTCCAACATCCATTCCTCTAAACACAAGCAATAGCTTTTAGTCCCTTTCTCCTTATTTTCTTTTTATAGAGACTGGAAATTAAAAGCCATGTCTGATCCTGAGCCAGTAAGGGCAATTTTAACCAAATGCACTCAAGAGAAAGGCACTGACTCAGTGCAGCAGGGTGAGACTGCACTCCCCTGTAAAGCACAACACCCTCCATGACATGAAGGCAGAAAGGAGACCAAGGCTTCCCCCTCTCATCTGAAAGAAGCAATCTGACTGTCTGCTGGCAGGAACAGCAGGAGGCTGCTCACAAACAATGGTCTAAAGACGACACAGAGACAGGGACACTTGCTTATGATGCTGTCCAGCATGCCAAGTGAGCAGAGGTGAGCTGGGCTTCTTTTGGGCAATTTTTAACAAAAGAAAAATTCTCACTAAATCATCTGAAAACAACTTTCAAACCAATATAGATAGTTCCACCTACTTCTGAAGAAAGGGGTAGAAAAATAGAGAGCACAATCCACACAAACAAAGAGGAGAATAAGTTTTCCTTTCACAATGGAGCCATACATGAAAGTTTTAAGTGGGATTCTTATTTCTCAGATTCCTTCAAGTGATTTTTGGTTGTGTTTTTTGAATGAATTTTCATCAATAAAACCAGCAAAAAGCATGAGGACTTTGCAAACCTAAGAAATGTCTGAAGTCTATTTAGCATTCCCAAATGCAAGCTGAATTCTGAGGTGTACTCAAGTCAGCAGCTGCTGTGCAATTAACCTTTGCACAGAGAAAACATCCTCTGTCCCCTTTAGATTGTCATTACATCCTCTCTCAATTCTGAACAAAAAGCAACTGGAACTCAAGAAAACTGAGACAGAACACAGCAGAGAACAGGAACCTTGTTACACAGGGAGTCCTCAACTTAGACAACACAGTAATGTTTTGTGACCTGATGGCACAGTATTCCATAAAAAGGAACCAAATTGTTTTTCTGGAGATCCTGTACCTCATTTGAGACACTAAAACTACATCTGGGTGGAACTGAGAACTTGGGGGACCTTTGGTATGACTAATGACCTACAGACCTAAGTGTGAAAGTCTGGCTATGCCTTCCTTGAAGCCCATGTTTCTACCACTGCAAGAAATCCCCAAGCCCTGGAACAAAACCAAACCTTTTAAGAGATGATCAGCACGAAAACATTCCCCATTTTTCACATCTTTCACCATGAAGTCAGCAAACTTGTCTACATGGCCAGAAGTCCTAGGAAAGATGACAGCAAAAAAAGAACATGAAGGTTACCCCTGGAAAGCTCCAGGTACTGTTTGACCCCAGTGGACAGACCATTATTGGAGCAAAGTCATTCACACTATGCACCCAACCTGCAGGCTCCCTCTAAAATCTAAAGATCTAACATTTAGACTGATATTCAGCAGTAACACCCCATAGAAAACCTGAGCAGGGAGAAAATATCAATACATCTAAATCTTAAATGTGTCACCATGTCACTGAGATGACACTTCGTGCCTTTAGGAACCAAACTGTGATTGAAACAAGACAGAGATGCAGTTGTGAGGCAGACTCAGAAGAGTCCAGGTGGAGAGATTCCCAATATTTTATACCAGTGATCCATGAAAGCTTCTGCCTGTTATGCTGTGACCCATACAAGTAATGCTGATTGACTCCAAAAGCTCCTGACACACACAGCAAACCTGTGAGCAGTCTGAGTGGAGATATGTGGAGGTGAAAGGGTCCAGAGTTTGAACAGTGCTCTCACCCTGGCAGATGGTCCCTCTCCCTGCTCTTTGAATAAAAAGAGAGCTTCAATCCCCAGGGCTGCAGAAGAAAAGCATTATTGGCATTCAAAGCTCAGTTACCATGTTGCATATTGCCATCTTTCCAAAGAGAAAGGAAGGATGGTCAAGCAACCTGGCCACTGTCCTAAACTATGACTCCAATGCCCCAGATTTAGGGAAGCCTTCTAATCTTTTGTCTTCTTGATCTTTTTATAAAAGATAAACAGCAGTTTCTTACCTAATGGTACTGCTGGGAGACATTAAGACATAAGACTCCCAGACATGAGTCCCACTGCTCTCCCTGATTTATGGAACAGCTTCTCACACTGACCTGTGCACTGATACCTAATTATTTTGCACTGCAAGAAGCTATCAAATTGGGTGACCCAGTCTCAAGATCCCTGTGGATAATTTTACAGAAGAATAAAAAAAGCAACTCTGACCAGAAATCACATGCTGCAGAAAAAAACCCCAAAACATTTACCTCAGAACTGGCTCTGGTGTGAGCATGGTACAATCAATCTCCAGGATTTGCTCTTCCTGAATAAAGTGCTGTCTCCATGCCTGGATGATGTTGTTCTTCAAAGCACACCCAACAGGCCCAAAATCATACAAACCACTGACACCTGCAAAGATATGAAGGTAAAAACACAGGGTAGGTGTGAGATTGTATAAACCTGCTTTGTTCAGAGGAAATGTCCTCTCTTCTCACTGTGTCCATCAGCTGGTTTAAGTCTGAGCTTATTTTCTGAGTATGAAGCATCAGCACCTCTGTGCTAACCATGGATGTGCAATGCTGCTCATGAGCTTTTTACATAAAACCCATGACATAAAGGCTGAAAAACAAACTCTAAGAATCCCCTAAATAGCCACTGCCCTACACTAACCAGTACAGTTCAGTTGCAGAGTGCACTGGGGCATCAGGTAGAGGTAGAAGCTGTAACTGATAAAATAACTGCAATCAACAACTGGAAAAGCCACACTCTCTCCACCAATAGGAGTTAATTTTGTGGAGAGTTTTGTGGTAGCAATCTGAAGGAGGAAGCTGAATACAGGAGAAGTGATAATGGCCATGTCAAAGCAGTATGTTACAGTCAGCAATAGTGCTTATCAGCCAGTCAGCAGTTTAGGCACAAAGACAAAAAAACCCACAATAAATCAACGTAGAGTATTTATTTTAGTACCTCAGCTGAAAGAGCAGTAAACATGGAGGCAGTGTGCTGGTCCCCCTCCCCCCTGCCCCAAACTGCCTCAAGATCAGGTTTAACAGCTGGAATTGTTCACCTGTTCAAAAAAGTTCATTGACAAAGTTCATGAAGTTAACAGGTTCTAAAGTTCACAGCAGTTTTGAGTTTTCCTTGCCAAGGAAAGCTCAGCTAGAGATGAATGGCCATGAGAAAATAAGCTGATGTACCCTTTGAATACTGAAACTTCCAACCACTCTACAAAGAAATTATCCTGTCTGAGGTTATGCTCAGAACTTGAATCCTGAAGTCCACTCGTTTACATTCAGAAAGCAAAAGACAAATTTGGAGCCCCCTCCATACCCAAAGACTTCAGGAAGGGGGAAACTTATGCATGGTTTACAGACTCAAGCAGGACAGTTTCAAGCTAACTTTAAAAAGAATGCTTATATTGTGTTAATGTAACATGGAAAGAGCACAGTGTTGCACACAGCTAAAAAGACCAGAACATTAGCCTATAGGGATGAACATTTCTTCTAACCCATACCTCCATAAATAGAAAAGGCTTGATCATAGAAAAACCTCCTTTTCAGGGTGTCTTCCATTTTTGCTCTGTCCACGATGTCATCTTTGGGCTGTAAGGCCAGCTCCTGTCATTCAAGCAGATCAAAACCAGTTAATAGCTCTCCCTTCTGGCAGGAGGACAAATCCTCTCCATTCACCACTATGACTCAAAAGTCTGTAAAGACCATTCTGAAGCCAAGGTATCCAGCCAACATGCTCATTTTCCAAAGAGGAATTGTCAAACTGAGATTCAAGCACTCAATGACAAACATGATTGTCTGAATGAAAAATTTTAATCACTCAGGGTGGACTCATCTGCCCTGACTTTCAGACAACTAAATCTGAGCTGGTTATCCTCAGCTTCCTTTACAACCAGTGGAGAGAATTGGCAATTTCTAAAGCATTTTTTCCAACCTATTTCCCACTCACAACTACAAAGAGTCTTTAAAAAGTTACTAGCTTGGACTACAAACATCTGACTCTTTATTATACACAAAACTTTCAAATGTAGTGCCCTCCAAACCAAAGAACTTTTGACTATGAAGATTATGAATACAAGATCCATCCTGTGCTCTGCCAAAGGTGTACATTTAGTTGCTTGTATTAAGAGTATCTATTTGCAAAAGGTAGGCTTTCAAGATATGGCCCCATGCATTCAGAAAATTTAGTTAGAATGCCTAAATGCCCCTACTAGATTCTGTGAAAATCTGTTGCAGCAAATTATTTCGACTGAAAACTTATTATTTTTGCAACCAACTCCATTTGTGAAGTCAACAGACAATTTGATGATTAAAGCAGAGTTAAGCCAAGAAATTAATTCCTCAGTGGCTAACATTTTAAAGAGCCTTTTGGTAACAAAGTGTTGTATGACCAATAATTTCAAACTCTTCTGTTTCCAGCACCTATAAAAACATATAAACGTGGTCTAATTTTAAAAGCACTGTAACTCTGCTGCTCCCATGAATTAGCACAAACCAAAGAGAGACACATCATCAGGAGGGGCAGAAAGTCACAGGCAGAGAACACATCAGATCCATCAGATCAAGAAGCAGAACAGTGCTTTTAAAGCATGGAAAGGGAACTCATTTGACACTCTGCCAAAGAAGTCCCCTTGCACAATGACCAGAGTTTTTCTGAACAGAAAGAATTTTGCCCAGAGATGGACAGGAGAGCCACAGAGACACAGCCCAGTTCTGCACTGTCAGGGAGAAATGACCAGCAGCACAGGAGTGATCAAGTCCAGAATTCTGCAGAGCCACTCTTCTGCTGCTTAAAGAGAACACTTTAATAAAAAGAAGTCAAAGGAACAGTCTATCCCATCTGGCAGACATTCATAAATACAAATTCATAAATACAGATTCAAATAGAAGGCAGGAAAGTGCCTGTGTTAGCCTTCAAGGGGAAGAAAAACCCTGTACAGGAGCAGAACCATCCACTGACTTAACATACAGTTTGAGGACACTGTGGCAAGTAATTTGAAACACTCGACTGCTCTGCCCTGTTCAGACCTTCAGATCCAGAGTCACTTTCCTTTAAGTAGGAATCACAGGGCTTGAAAGCTGTACCAGCAGCTGCCCAGGCTGATGGGGATTCATACTGCTGCCTGATGCAAAAGTTGCAAGCAACCCTGGTGCAGTGCTGCTGGAAAGCCTGCCATGAGGACTATCCCAGAGTGCTGTGCTCACAAGAGCAGATGCTGCATTTGCAAGGTCATTCTTACACTGCCAGGGATACACAAATGGTGTAACTGGCAAGCATACCTCTAGGCTGCATCCTACAGGCACTCTTCCAACAGAAAGATGAGCTCACAGGGATACCAAGACTCTTACCCTGCCTTGCTACATCTTTCTACATCAGACTCCTGAGGGCTGGGACAAAGAATTGGGAACACACACGAAAACTATTTACTCCAGGACAACACAGCTATCAATCCAGGTTTCATGAAATCATTTAAAAGCATGATGGTTCTATGCTGAACACTAAGTAAAAATAACATCTTTGTGCTTGGATTAAGGGTATGCAAATGGGGAGCCAGATCTGACAGAGCACACCAACAGCTTGTGTCAGATGACAATGGGTCAGCTGGGTTCAGTGCAGGTACATTCTCACAGTTACACAGTAGTATATTTATGTATTTATTCTTTTTTTTTTTAAGGGTACTACCAGAAAAAGCAATAATTTTTACATGAAAATGAATTAGAAAGAGCCTTGCAGTTCCCCAGGTGAATCTGCACAAATTACTGTGTGTATGCACCAGGGGTTTCTTTTTGCTGTTCCAGTCTGAGGGTGGAGAAAAGTGGAAGCCTGCAGGATAAGGAACTGTATTTTTTACTTGCTTACTGATCTAGCCACAAAACAAGCTTGAATTCAATCACTTCCCTTGCAGAAAGAATATTCAGAGCACAACTATATTTTAAAAAGGGGCACAATTCCAACACTTCCCACTCTAAGGCTGAGGAAAACTACAGGTTATTGGATAAGTCTCCAAAAACTCCAAAAACAAAGAAAATGATTTCTAAAGAAACATGTTCTGGGCCAGTCTGGGAATTCAGATGCTGCACAAAGAATTTGAAAATTAAATTTACTACAGTGACACCAGTGTAACAGATAAAGAATGAAATTGCCACTAGTAGATAACTTGCAAAGTGTTTCAGAAGTGATTCAGCCTACACCTACCCTGCTATTACTGTTTAGCCCAAATCACACTGTAAAAAAGCAGAAGATTAAGGCTTTTCAGACAAAACTGTGGAACTCAGGTTTAATTTCCAGACTCACCTTTGCTTCTAGGACCCTCTTCCGAGCTTTGAGCTCTGCTACAGCTTTCTCTATATCCACCTGGGGAGCTTTCTCTTCCTTCAGCTTTCTTACCAGCTCTCCCTAGAAGGAGACAAAACACAAGATACAGATTCTGCCTTTGAACACCACAGATGAGGACTCTGCTTCTCTCAGCTCCCCTGACAATCAAAAAAAAAAGAGCTCTCCCTGCTCTCCACACAGGTCTCCAGAGGCTGCTTCAACTGGTAGAAGTGAGAAACACACGTGAGAATTAGCAGAAGTAGACATCATTAGAGAAATTCACTATTACTAACCCCCAGACATGTTACTCAATCTCAGTGTGCAAATATACTCCAGCACGTACCAACTCACAGAGGATTTCCACAAATCCTAGTTTTCTGTCTTTGTGGAGACACCAAGTGGTTCATGGATGCACTCAGATGGTTAACACAGGCTTTGTGCTCTCTTGCCTTCTAGGAGAAGCCTCCTTCCTACAAGGAAGCTTCTCTTCCTTCTATCCTTTCCCTGTTCTTCAAAATTTATGGTCAATTTAGACTTCTATTCCTCTGTCATATCAGTTAAAGCTAGCCAGTAAGTACACTGATTTTTTAGAAGGTCACACAGAAGACAGACATTTTTAGCCTGATGTCTAAGCAAAGAAGGAATTGCATTATCTGTAAAAATTGCTGCTGCTTTTAAAACTTGTCCAGTAATCCTGGGAAAGAATGGAGAAGGGAAAAAAAAAAACCAAAAAAAAAAAACTAAAAAAATTAACCTCAAAGCTTAAATATTTCAGATCAGCAAAACCTTGCAGTGGGCTTACACCAAGGTCCTGACTTGAATCAAACCACCATCACCTTGTATGAGTTCCACAAGGGTCTCTTTCCCCTGGGAGAACCATTCTTTCCTTGCATCCCAGGGAAGTGCTCAACAGCATCCTTTTCTGAACATGACCCTCAGCAATCATGCCCAGTTTTCTCTTGGAGACAAATGAATTAAAAGCCTTCCATGCTTCCTCAGCCAAAACCAAGGTCTATCTTGAATTATGGAGAAGGACAGCACCCAGGAGGAAAAAAAGCACAGAGATGTCAATGGCTTCCCAAGTGCCACATTCTAAGAATGGGATGCTCCAAGTTCAGCATTTTTCTTGCATGTTGCACTTCTCCATTAAAGAAAAAAAAAACAACAGAATGACCCAAAGATATTACAGCATTTCCACACTACTAGGACATTTTCTGACATTATAGACAACTGAGAAACCAAAGAGAGAAGAATACAGATTGCCATCCAGTAATCAGATCAGAAAAGCTAAAAATGCTTCAAAGACTAAGGGGTTCAAAAGGAAATTTTATTTATAAAAGGAGGAAGACTCACAAGACTGCATTAAGAGAAACACTGTGGGAAGTGGGAAAGAAAGAAAAGTAAGAATGCTGTCAAGGCTCCCTAACCCTGTCAGCTACAAGAAAAGACAAATCTACTGTTTCCTTCCTGTTAGATAGTTATACCAAAACGTGAAAGTTTCACTCTAGGGCTGAGAACTTCAACTGCTGGGTAACGTGGCAGAGGGAGGGATCTGATTTTTTTTTTTTTTTTTTTTTTCTTTTAAAGTAGTAAGTCCAAATTGCTTTTGTTGAGCTAGGGGGTCGGCAGACAAAAAACATCAAGGCAGCAGCAAAGCTGCTGACTCAACAAAGCTATCCCCCTGCTCACTGCTGAACATCCAGAAGCAGCATACTGCAATTCTTTGTCCTATAAGTAATAGTGAGGCATATGCAAACAAATAAAAAAAAACCCCAACAAACCACAACTGAACCGAATAATTATGTTTGCTGACAGGACTCCATCTAATTAAAGCTCCAATCCTGAGCTCAGCCCGGAGGAGGACTGCACAGCAGCACTCGATGTGGCAAATTTTGCTGCAGCTTTGTCCCACAGACCAGTAAAGCAGTGAGGGATCCACCCCTGGATCACGACAGCTTATTGCATCAGGCAGTGCTGCAGGAAGATAGGCTGCTCACTTTCCTCTCCATAGGTCGAGTCCCTCAGATTTAATTAAGCCACTTCTTCATGTGCTGACAGACAGGTTCCCCTGCTTCGTGTGGCATCAGCCACTCCAAATCTTCATCACTCCCTTCCCTTCTCTTTTGGGCAAACATCTCTCTGAATTACTACTGTCAGCTGTACAACACAAGACCCATGGTCCCAGCTACACAAATTTACCCACAAACCTCTCCTTGGTACACTCCCATTTCATTCCCACAGGGAGCCAGAAAGAAGGTGTGTATTGACACTTAAAAGGCAAATGACAGCACCCAGGACGCAGGATTTTTAACAAAATAAACAGGAGAGTTCCAGAGATCATTTTATTTACAAGCAGCTCTCTTGCCAAGGCATTATGCTGTTCAGTGATTCATAATAAAACCTCATTGGAGCGCTGGTATAATTAGAGGGCCATAAATCCACTCATTTAATGGGAAAACACATGCACAAATTTACAAATACATGGGACACACACGTAGCTATGTGTGCAGCTCAGAGGAAGACTATGGATTTAGCCACTTAAAGGAGGCATGTGGGGAACCCACAGGCAGATATTTTGCTGCTAAAGCTGGGAATAAGGTGTTCCCATGTGGAGCAAGCAGGCTGCACTGCCACTAACATCAAGGGTAGCAAGATCAAGATTGACTTAGGAAGTAAAAAAAACCAAAAAAACAACAAAAATCTTCTCAGGTAAGGAGGAAGCTAAAGATAAGAGTGTCATCTGGGAGAGAGATGGCAAGAAAATGCCATGCAGTCCCAGTGAACATCAGACAGCTGCCCCAGTGTCCAGACAACATGGAAATGAAATGGAAAATGTGCAGAGAAATTCATATCCCTTACTGCATCAGGCAAATATGCGACCCTAAAGTGTATCTTTTCCCTCCAAAGCCCAACACAGACACAGTCCTCAAGCAAAGTCATTGCGTGACCCCTATGGGAGGAGGAAACCCCATGCGGGCTGTTTGATAAACCAAAGGTGAAGAGGCAGTTGTGGGGCCTTAAAAACATGACCCAAGTCAGCTCGGGCACACATGAAACCCAGGAGAAGGAAACCAGGTAGCCTGACGCACAGATCCAGTTCTGCAAGACAGCCCTAACACCGCGGGGAGGGGAAAGGGCAGCCCACGGGAAAAGCCACACAGGGAGAAATCTCCCACCCGAGAGGAGGCACCCGGCAGACCCCACACCCAAGGCTGTCTCTTNAAGTGGGATAATTAGACAAATAATATTAATTAGAGATACCTGCTGCCCCCCCTCCCGATGTGTGGGGCAGGGACGATACCTGCAGGGGGGGCTCCACAGCCTCCAGTGCCACCTCGGGGCAGTGTCCCCTTGTCCCTAAGCCACCTTCCCCGGTGGGACAGGGGGAAGCTCGGGGAAGGGGGTTTGGGGGGGAATGCGTGCTCCTGTTATTTTTCCAATCAGTTTTTCAATCAGTTCTGCTCCAAAAGCTTCGTGGCTTTTGGGCTCGGGTTTTGGGGGGGTTTTTTGGGTTTTTTTTTTGCTTTCCCCTGATCCGCCCACAGCCCCTCGGTCAGAACCAGGAGCCGAGAGGAGCCCCGCTGGCACAGGACGCCTTCCCACCCCCGGGAATCAAAGCCCTCCGTCAAGGAGGATCCAAACACCGGTTACACATGACAAAATCTGAGGCGAATTGAGCAAAAAAAATCGGCTGTCCCCGTTGCCCCCCACCCTCCTCATCCTCATCTCCTCCTCTCTCCCACAGTGTTGGAGTCATTGGAGCCCTGAGGCTGCTGGTTGGTACCTGTCTGCTGCTTTCAGAGGTCTCAGCCTTGTAATGAGCACGTCAGAATATTTATCCCCTTGCTCTGAATGCTGCGTTTGTATTTCAAACGCTTAATTGTTATTTTTATTTAGCTGCAAATTGCTGGTTTTATTGCCCTGGTGCACCTACTTGTAAACTGCTCTAGTGTGAGGTTAAAGCGGAGCTTTCCTCACTCCCCTGATTATTATTTTTTTTCATTAATCCAACGCTGATAAGATCATAAAGATGCTGCAGCCCACTTCTAGCTTGTCACAGAGATCTAATACGGTGAAAACAGCGAAGAAAACGGCTTTGCCTGGAGGAATTTGGAGAGGGCAAAGTGGCTGGGACCATGGAGGAACCAAGGAGATGGGAAAGGCATCTCCAGCAGCTCGGTTCTCCTGTGCTGAATTTGAAGGAGAGGGTAGCAGTGCTTCTCCAAAATGCATTTCCACCCCCCCTCCTAGAAGGTATCATCGAATCCTTTTGGTTGGAAATGTCCTTTAAGATCATTAGGTCCAACCATTAACCCAGCACTGCCAAGTCCACCATTAAACCACTTCCCTCAGCACCACATCTTAAATACCTCCGGGGGTGGTGACTCCACCACATCCCTGAGCAGCCTGGTCCAGTGCCTGGCAAACCTTTCACTAAAGAAATTGTTCCTAAAATCCAATGTAAACCTTCCCTGGCACAACTTGAGGCCATTTCCTCCCTTTCTCCTGGGCTTGGTCCCCAGGGCAGCTCTGGGGAGCTACAGCTGAGGATGGAGATGGGTCAAGCTGTTGCCTTGAGCCTTTTTCCCCCTCTATAAAATCCTTCCTTGCACATGCTGCTGTCCCCAGAAATGTTCCTCCTTGAAGATGAAGCATACCTGGGACAAGTTCCCAGCACAAAATAAAGTGGTTTTTTGTGGGAAAAGCACAACACAAGGACCAAAAAAGACCTTCCCCCTGCCCATTCCCATCTAGCTGGGGATGCAGCTCTTCCCCCAAAAGACTTTAAAAAACCATCTGGCTATGAGCACTCGTGAAGCAAGTCTGAGCTTAGTAAATCCTTTGTAGCACCTGTGATTGCTGATCCTCTGGGCTTGCACATGGGTTGGACTTGCACAAGGGTCAACCTCGACTTTTAAAGTCGTGTTGTTTTCTTAGATAAAGGAACAAAGCAAGAAAAAGGAGAAGGGACAAGTTTCCCAAGAAAGGTTAGAACAGGTAGAGAGAGGACAATTGCCTCTTCCCAATGGTATTGCTGAAGACTGACAGTGGGATTTCGGGTCCTTGGACCAAGGCCCACTGCTGGATCCTTGCTGGGTTGTGCAGGAAGGGAGGAGGAATATCAGGGAGTGTTTTGCACCAAATGAGAGACCGTGAGCAAACTGGACCCCTGTAGCTGGGTCACACTTGGGGTTGGCTGGACCCCATCTCCAAGTTTAGAGGGAAGGGCTACAAATTTCTGGGATTCATCCCAAAGTTAGAGTCAGAGCTTTAGATGAAGGGATTGAGTCCACTATCAGCAAATTCGCAGATGACACTAAGCTGGGGGGGAGTGTGGATCAGCTGGAAGGCAGGAGGGCTCTGCAGAGGGACCTGGACAGGCTGGAGAGTTGGGCTGATTCCAACGGGATGAGGTTCAACAGGGCCAAGTGCCGGGTCCTGCACTTTGGCCACAACAACCCCATGGGGAGCTCCAGGCTGGGCACAGAGTGGCTGGAGAGCAGCCAGACAGAGAGGGACCTGGGGGTTTGGATTGACAGGAAGCTGAACATGAGCCAGCAGTGTGCCCAGGTGGCCAAGAAGGCCAATGGCATCCTGGCCTGGATCAGGAACAGCGTGGCCAGCAGGTCCAAGGAGGTGATTCTGCCCCTGTACTCAGCCCTGGTGNCGGCCCCGCGCCCCGCCGCCCCCCCGGCCCCATGACGGGGCCTCCCGCCCTTCCCAAGCATTCCCGCTGGATTTTTGGGTTGTTGGTTCGGGTTTTTTGTTGTTGTTGTTGTGTGTTTTGTTGCGTCTTGTTTTGGGGTTTTTTGTGTATGTTTTTTGTTTTGTTTTTCGTCGGTTGCTTGCTTTTTGTTTTGGTGGGGGGAGGTTGGTTTGGTTTTTTGGGTTTGGGGTTTTTTGGTTTGTTTTGTTTTTTTTTTTTGAGGTTCAGGCCAAGAGCTGCCGTGCCGAGATGCTTTGCAAAACCGAGGGTCACCCCAGCCCAAGCCAAAGGGACATAATCCTCCCTTTTCCTTTCCTCCTGCTCTCAGTTTCTTTCTGTTTTATTTATCCTTTTTTTTTTTTTTAATTTGTTTTGTTTTTTGTTTTGTTGAGTTTTTCCTCTTCTCCCAAAGCCCACTTGCTTTTCCTCAGCTTCTTTCAAGCATCAAGGTAATAAAATCAGAGAGCTGTGTCCCTCTGAACACAAGCAATGTGCATACAAGGTTCAAGATGATTTCCCAGTGCCAGGGGATTTTTAGGCTGGCAGTAAACTAAGCAGCGCCTGAAGCACACACATAAATAGCTTAACCTGGCTTTTCCTCTATAGGGCAGGTTTTGGTTTGGGGTTTTAGCCTCCCAAACAGGGTGGCTGCATCCATCCTGCTTCTAGGGTACAGTCCTCAGTCCCTGATTGCTCCCAGGATGTGTTTGAGGGTTGTCTGGGGAGAGATACCACCATCCAAACCTGTGGCAGAGAGCATGCAAATAACTATGGGATAAATCTGTCCCCAGGCTCTGTGTTCATCTCTGGGTGTAAAATTATCTACAACAACCACCTCTGGTCCTCTTGGTGGCATCCCATTCAAAGCATGATGCTGCTCTGCCCCTGGCCCCCAGGATGCTGCCAGCAGAGGAGGATGCTCTGAGGGTGAATCTGCATTGTGTGGCTTCCACATGGGTTATCCACTCTGGATACAAAGAACTGGGCTATCTTTTTTTTTTTTCTTTTTTTCTTTTCTTTTTTTTTTTTTTTTTTTTTTTTCTTTTTTTTTTCCTTTTTTTCTTTTTCTTTTTCTTTCTTTTTTTTTTCTTTTTCTTTTCTTTTTTTTTTTCTTTTTCTTTTCTTTTTTTTTTCTTTTTCTTTTTTTTTCTTTTTTTTTCCTTTTTTTCTTTTTTCTTTTTTTTTCTTTTTTCTTTTTTTTTCTTTTTTTTTCTTTTTTTTTCTTTTTTTCTTTTTTCTTTTTTCTTTTTCCTTTTTCTTTTTTTCTTTTTCTTTTTTATTTTCTTTTTCTCTCTTTTCTTTTTCTTTTTTTCTTTTTCTTTTTTTCTTTTTTCTTTTCTTTTTTTTCTTTCTTTTTTCCTTTTTCTTNCCACAGCTTGGACAGGAGCACTCTGCGCTGGGTTAGGAACTGGCTGGAGGGCCAGGCCCAGAGAGTGGTGCTGAACGGTGCTGATCCAGTTGGCGGCCGGTCATTAGTGGTGTCCCCCAGGGATCAGTGTTGGGCCCAGTTCTGTTTAATATCTTTATTGATGATTAGATGAGGGGATTGAGTCCATCATCAGCAAATTTACAGATGACACTAAGCTGGGGGGGAGTGCGGATCAGCTGGAAGGCAGGAGGGCTCTGCAGAGGGACCTGGACAGGCTGGAGAGTTGGGCTGATTCCAACGGGATGAGGTTCAACAAGGCCAAGTGCCGGGTCCTGCACTTTGGCCACAACAACCCCATGGGGAGCTCCAGGCTGGGCACAGAGTGGCTGGAGAGCAGCCAGACAGAGAGGGACCTGGGGGTTTGGATTGACAGGAAGCTGAACATGAGCCAGCAGTGTGCCCAGGTGGCCAAGAAGGCCAATGGCATCCTGGCCTGTATCAGGAACAGTGTGGCCAGCAGGTCCAAGGAAGTGATTCTGCCCCTGTACTCAGCCCTGGTGAGGCCACACCTCGAGTCCTGTGTCCAGTTCTGGGCCCCTCAGGTCAGGAAGGAGATTGAGGTGCTGGAGCAGGTCCAAAGGAGGGCAACCAGGCTGGTGAAGGGACTCGAGCACAGATCCTATGAGGAGAGGCTGAGGGAGCTGGGGGTGTTCAGGCTGGAGAAGAGGAGGCTCAGGGGAGACCTCATCACTCTCTACAACTCCCTGAAAGGAGGTTGGAGCCAGGGGGGGGTTGGTCTCTTTTCCCAGACGACTTTCAACAAGACAAGAGGACACAGTCTTAAGTTGTGCCAGGGGAGGTTTAGGTTAGATATTAGAAAGAATTTCTTTACAGAGAGGGTGATCAGGCATTGGAATGGGCTGCCCCAGGAGGTGGTGGATTCTCCGTCCCTGGAGACATTTAAAAAGAGACTGGATGTGGCACTCAGTGCCATGGGCTGGGAACCGCAGTGGTGGATCAAGGGTTGGACTTGATGATCTCTGAGGTCCCTTCCAACCTGGCTAATTCTATGATTCTATGATTCTAAAGGTTTGTGTCAGTGTGGAACTGGGTGGAATGGCTTTGTGCATCCACTTCTTACAGAGAGTCTGTGGACCAGGGTGCAGCCTCAGTATGAGCCAGTCCTATTTCCCCCATCCCTTAGGGTCTCAGGGTGCTGCCAAACTGCTCAAGACCCCCTCCAGTGCAGAGCATCTCCACTGACCTGACACTGCAGAGGGCCTCCTGATGATTTGCAAAGAGGACCAAGCACTGGCTTAATTTTTGGCACCCCCATGGGTAGGTGAGCCACCAGCACTCCCAGACACACCATCACCACCAGTGAACATCTCACGACTGGCCAGAGCCCAACTGTTCCTTACCTTTTAAATCTGATCCTAAATCTTTTGTGCCTCTGCATTTGATAAAACACCTTGAAGGGTGGGGGGAGGTGGTGGGGAGGCACTTAGAGGATGTTCATGTTGGGTCTCTCCTCTGAAGCCCCCCCAAAAAGGACCCTGTGGGGTAGGTTAGGAGGACATTACTCCATCCTGTTCTGGGCTGGCCTTTGAATAGGCATCTCCATTTCCTTCCCTGGTTATGGGGTGATGCTGTGGGCATGAAATGGGACATGGAACGCCCAGTGCAACAGGGCTGGGAGGGAGGGGTCTGTGGGGGGGCTGAATTTTTTGGATGAGAGAATGTGCAGGAAGAAGCAAAGGAACAGAGGGGTTGAGGCATCCCATCCCCTTCAGCTTGCAAACTTTTTGGGTGCAGAAACAGGCATCAGCACCCTCTGATGAGGGTCTGGGGTGTTAAGGAGAGATGGAGACACCGAAGGGAGGATGGAAATGTGTCCGTGTCCCCTCTGCTCCCCCTCCCCGGGTCCCCATCGGGGGTGGGAGCAGCGAGGTCACAAAATGGGAGGCAGGAGGGAAACTGGAGGAGACGGGAAGGGATGGAGAGGAGGAGAAAGCCCCGCTCCCACCACGGGGGAGTTTTCTTTTGGGAGAAGGAAAGGAGGAAAAAAAATCCTTCGCGGGGGCGTAAGGAAGGGGAAAGGAGCCGCGCAGGAGCGGGGAGAGGAAAAAATAACCCCGCAGGAGTCCGTGGCTCCTTGGTTCGGGGTTGGCAAACCCATTCCTGCTCCTCTGCCCTTACGTCTCGCTGCATTTTCCTGCCAGAAACCCCCGCGACCCCCCCAAAAAACCCCAGAAACCCATCCCCCCTGCCTGCAGACCGGGGGGAGAAAGAGATGTCCGAGGGTTTAGGCTTGGCTTTATAGGGATTTTATCCCGGGCTGGTGGGGGGAACCCCGAGCCGGTACCGCTAGATGGCAGCGNTTTTTTTCTTTTTCTTTTTCTTTTTTTTCTCTTTTTTCAGGGAGGGGGAGGGTAGGGGGGAAGCAGACGTACTGGATGTTACTGAAACTCACCCCCTCCTGGGACAGGGACTTTTTTTAGACTGAAATAGGAAGCACAAACCTCACCCTGAGCTTCCTCTAGGGTTTGGTTCTTCCTAGAGGTTTCTCCTTGCCAGAAATTTCTGCACCCCTGGCTCCAATCCAGCCAAATTCTTAAGCTCACGCTTAGCTTCAAGCTGCCTTGCCCCTGGCACTCCCACCAAGGGCCTTACTGGGTGGGTCCCCTTGTACCTTCTCACCCTGAAAAAGCTCATGCACCTACTGGGAGGTGATGCTGCCAACAGGAGGAGGCAAGAACACCAGCTTGCTTGTCCCCATGTAGGGAGAGAGTTAGCAGATCCCTGGTGTGTGAATGCTACACATGAAGATCCAGGGTCCCAAAGCAGCCCAGAGGAGTAATTCCTACAGCTCAGCCCATCCTCCTCCTCTCCCCTCTTCTCACCAGGGGGATGGTCAAGTATTGCTTAAATTTCCAATAGTGCCTGTGAATATATGATAGTGGCTGAGATGGCCAGGCAAAATCCCAGTTGCTCTCACCAGCTGTGACTCCCAAGACTTGCCCCTGTGTCACTGATGTGCCCCAACACTCGTTCTCCAGGGACTGAGACCACCAGTTCATTTTGGCACAGACCAAAAGAAAAGTGTGATCCATTTGGTCACAGCCACCTCGGACCCAGACTGTCTCCCAGGACTGGCTGTGCAAGAGCTCTCATAGAAATTCAGGATGGTTTCCTGACCCTTCCTCTGCTGTGAATTTCAATTCTGCAAACCCTAATGCAAGGAATTGAAATGCATATTGATTAAGGGCCTTTTATGGATGCCTTGTAGAGCATATGAAAAATAATTTAAAACTTGCATTCCACTATTAATGATTCTTGTCTCCAGCACTTCGCAGTGATTTAGTCTTGACTTGTAATTCAAATGCTTTAGTTAAGACAAATTCCTTCAGCCAGAGAAGATGAAATGCCCCTCAGGTGTGTGCCACGGAGGGGCTTTCAACCTCAAGGTTCCAAAATTGCCAAGTGGCTGTGGCATTCCTGGAGAGGAGCCTCTGTTCTTCAGAGGGATGCATTGGGTTGTCCTCTGAGGAGCCATTTCTTCAGACTTGCCCTCTGGGCTCCACTGATTTGAGCACAAGGGGCTGCAGAACACACGTTTTGCTGCTCTGGCACTCAAGGCAATCACAGAGGAAAAATGAAATAACCTCCCTCAGCAGCCCAGTAACTGCACCCCCAGGCAGCACCCAGAAAATGGAGCCACCTCAGCACTGCTGATGCTCTTATATCCCACTTCTGACAGCACTGGTGCACGTACATGAACCAAAGAAATCTCTTGCCAGGTTGAACATCTCATTCCTCCTTACTCACGGTCTCTTCTGTCTCCAATTCTGATCCCCCAGGTGGCTGGTTCCTAGCCTTGAAGCACCTGAGTGGGCACTTTGGCTTGAAAACATCCTCCAGAGAGGACGTGGCATTTTGTAGAAGGAGCACCAAGAGGTTTCACCTTGTGGCTGCCAGCATGGGTGCAGTCCAGCCTGGTGGAGACAGCAGATGTTTAATTTTTGTTGGGTATATTGTGGCTGACAAAGGACACAGGGGTCTGCATTGTGGTTTAGGGCAGAAAACCAGGATCTTGCACGTTCTGGATGCTTATTTCAGTGTTACTCTCCTCCTCCATGATTCGAACCTTCAACATGGCATGGGAGGGGATTTCTCTTTGTATTCCTTCCAAGGAAAGATGAGGAAGGCCCCAGATGGGTGGTGTGATGTCAGACCCAGTGCCCAGCCCAGCTGGAGCCAATGTCTATATGGGAAGCTTGAGCCCCAGCAGTCCTCTCACTTTTTTGAGTAGAGAGCCATGTCCTGAGCTCTTAAAGGAAATCAATATTTTCCATCCAGTCTCTGATGGGACAGAATATTGAACAGCAATCAGAGCCTTCACCTCATGCATGGTCCAGATCCTAGGGGGGAAACTCCACAGGGATTTCCAGGCTGAGTAGCATCAGTGTAGGATAGGAGAGACCCCCCCTGCATCCATGAGGACCTCTGACAAGGAGGGCTAGAGGTTAGTGACTGGACACAACCTATTATGGTTCTGGCTCAAAAAACCCCTCATTCCATTCACTGACTGCATGCTAAATGTTCACTTGAATTCTTACGACTACACAGAAAAGGAGTAACAGCTGGGAGCTGACATGCTTCTCTCCACCATAAGTGACTTCCCTGCAGGTCTCATCAAAGCCACAAGCCACCAGACACTTCCCCAGGGACTGAGTTGTCCATCCAGGCCATCACACATGCAGTACAGCAGCACTTTGGGTGTACATCCTGAGAGGAGTCCCAAACACCAGCACAGTTCAGGTGGTGAAGAGCCATTACCCATTGCAGGATATAGAGAAAAAATATTTTCCCAGGTGCTGCCATTTTTTTTTTTCTTCCTTTTGTTCCTTCTCTGTTCTAGCTTCTTGGTGACTTCTTGTTCAAACCATCACGAAGAAAGCTGCTCATCATGTCAACCCAAAAATCAGTTTCTTGGTACCAGCTGGGAGGAGGTCCCACCTTCACTGTCCTTCTTCTCAAAGGGATTTTCCTGAGGAGATGCAAACCCTTTGCTGCCTAAATAGACCCAACCTGATCTAGGAGAGAAGCTCTTGTGAGGCAGCAGGGGACTCCTAAATTTGAAGATAAGATTCAAATCTATTTAGGCTGAATCTGCTCGAAAAAAGCACTGGTTCAATTTCATATGTAAAGAGGGTCAGTGGTTCCTTTCCTTTTACCACCAGGTGGTAAAAATAGTGTTCCATATCTGATTGTGCCATTGTGGCATTTTAAGGGGCTATTGAGTCAGGTTGTGTTTCCAGGGCTTGCTGTTGTTGTTGTTGTTGATTTTACCCTCTGAGTCACACAGTAATGGGGTTGACAAACACTTGGCTGGAAACCATGGAGTTCATCAGACAGCAAAGCAAGTTGTTGTCCATGTGATGTCAAGGAGTTAAAAATTGTGAGCTAAATCTCCTAACTCCAAGGTGAGGCATCCTCCAGACCCAATGTCCTCGCATTTGCCTAATTCCCTCAGATTTTTACTCAACACTAAGAGCTATAAACTCTGAGGGTAGGAAAGAGTGCATTCACCTGTGTCTTGGCTCTCCTAAGGAGCACGTGTGGAGCTGTAGTTTGGGTGGATGAAGACCTTGCCAAGGACTGCCTGGACTTTCCAGATTGTGGTGTTTTGTGCACATGGGTACATCTACACGTGGTCCTCATGAAAGAGACCCTCAAATAAGAAAACACATCCTACCCTCTTGTCCTGCCCAGCCCCCAGTGCTCGCAGATGACAATTACTACAGGACAGAAATCTATTATTAAAATGGTGTTTATTTACAATAGATGGAGTATTCAGGTGGAAGTGTCTGAGTTACTCCTCTGACCGTGCCCTAGGGTGGCTGTGTGCTTGGGGACACCCTTCCTGTCACTATTGTACCACTATTGTTCCATTTGACATCATCACCTGAAGTTTTTTTGGCATTATTTCAGTTTGCTCTTGCTTTGGAATCAAAGTGTCTCAACACCTTCACAGGAAAGAATTTTTTCCTAATATCTCACCTAACTCTCCTCTCTTTCAATCTGCAATTATTCCCCCCTCACCCTGTCACTCCATGCCCTTGTAAAAAGTCTCTCCCCAGCTTTCCTGCAGCCCTTTAAGGTACTGGAAGGTGCTCTAAGGTATCTTAAGAGCCTTCTCCAGGCTGACCAACCCAAACTCTGTCTCCATAGAAGAGATCCTTCAGCCCTTTGATCATTTTCATGGCTGCTCCAACAGCTCCATGTCCATCTTGCATTGGGGACCCCAGAACTGAGACCTACAAGCAGATCCATGTTTGCTGAAGGATCTCATCTTCCCAATGATCCATGTGAAAGTACTTGATCCAGACACCCCTCACCACCTAGGGCAATTCGGAAGCCAGAAGTCAACTGTTGTAGCTTGAACTCATCTACAGTTATCTGGAGTTTGTTGACACTAAAATCAAACAATCAGAGGGAAATGTCCTGCCAGCATAGCCCATCATTCATGACCCTGTTGATTTCTCTCCTAGGCTACAGTGACATCAGTAAGTAACAAAAGACTGGATCCTGTCAAAGAAACCAAGGAAAAGATAGCAGAGGTATAGAGCAAACACTTTCCAAGGGACATGAAAACTAATGCAGCCTGCCATCACCCTGCAAGAAAAATAAAGTGAAAGCACATGAGATTTAGCTCATCAAAAATGTGAGTTTAATGCAGATTTATGGTTGTAAATTGCAGCATCTGGAGTTTCCATTGAGTGTGACCACATCCTCCTTGAGTTCAGCAAGCCTTTAAAAGAGAACCACAAAGGGAACAGAGAACTGATTTACCCAGGGAGAAAGAAAAGCTTTTGTTTTCTGTTATTTTACAGAATCCCATTCTGACATCACCCTGCTTCTTCTGGGACCTGTCCTACATAAGCAGATCCTTGTCCTGAAGGACATACCCATCTCCCATTTTTAAGACACATTCCACAATCCTGTCTTCAAAACAAGGTAATGACATCTTCCTGACCCACCAGAACAGAGAGGCAAAATTGATGAATGTCTGTGTTACTTTACTGCCAGAGCATCTGAATGTCCTGGCAGAATAAGGCAACCAGATCTCACCTGCTTTTCTCTCTTCTAGCTAGTGACAGACCTTGTCAGGGCATCCTCTCTGATTTTCCATCTCTCAGCATTCAGCAGCACCTGTCAGCAGCCCATCTGTTGGAGAGAAAACTCACTTGGCTCTGCTCTGTGGTTGTTTAAGGAAAGGGACCACAAATGCTTACAGCATCCAGGAGCCCGAGTCCTGTGGGAAACCATCAGGTTTTGAATCTTAACTCACACCATCAGCAGGTAAGTCACTGAAATCAAAGTTGTGTATTACCTGGTGATACAAAGCTGGTGGGATGTGTGTTCCCATGCTCCCATGGCCATGCCTTTTTTTGCCAAATCCAGAGCACATGGTGATTGGCAGTCTGTCCATCCTACCTAACCAGCATCACCACATTCCCTGGCATGTCAGAGCATGTGGCTGCTCTCACATGGGGGAGAGGTTGGTGGAGGACATGACTTTGAGCACAGACTGATGTTTCTGAGTCACTACCCTAGCAAAAGGCATGGCAAAAAGCAATGAGGCAGGATGCCATTTCATTGCCCAGCCATGTCACAGCTTCACCATTTCCACAGCTTCACTTCACAGATGCTGTCCTCAGCGGTGCCATAGGGGAACAGTGACCCTAGAAGTGGCCTTCCCCCAGGAGACAGGATGGGGGAGATAAGCAATGGGTCTTTTTGTTGGAGGTGGCTATCCTGAACAGCAGATGGTGCAAGAGGGAGCGTGGCTGGCAGGATTAGCCAGAGTTTTTCCTAGAGGATGATGGATCAAAGCCAGCAAGCTCCTGGCTCCTGCCTTGCATGGTGTCCAGTCCAGGAGAACACAGAGGACTGATGGAGGAGTGTTGGGCTGTGAATGTGGGAAGGTCTCTAGAGGAGGAAGAGCCTTGAAAGCAGGAAAGTGAAGCTCAGGGAGACGTGTTGAAATCACTCAGCTGGGTGGGGTGGGAGACCAAAACCATGAATCAGCTTCTGAGCACTGAAATGAGGTTAGTCTTGGTCATTTGGAGTTGGCTGCCACTGACACACTTCATGGCCAGTCCGTGCAACACAAGCTGGACAGGATACGCCTGGCAAGGAGCCTGCTGAAGGTGATTAAATCACCCTGGTGGTGCTGCCTGAAACCTTTCCTGTGCCCCTTTCTAGAGAGGCTCATGCAGCACCCCTGAGCATCTCCCAGACACCTTCTCATTCCTCATGTGTAGCTGTAGGACAGCAGTGGAGGATGCATGTGGTTAGCAGAGAGGAAGAAAGACCATTAACACTGATTGTTGCTTCTGTGGTCTTTTCTGGTTTGCCCTGCAGGATGTGAGAGTAAGGACTGGAGGGATGAACCACAGCTGAGGAGAACTCAAACCATCAAGGGCTTCCGTGGCTGTCTCGCTGCTTCATGGGAACCAGGAAGGATGCTCGTGAGGGATAACAATTTGCTTGCTCATGGGACTGTGGGATACCTGATGGTCTTGAATAAAGCCAAGTTCCAGGGAATCCTTGGTCCTCATCTGGGGCAATACATCTGGCCTAACACAGTGCTCAAGGGACCTCTCTGTGGTAGGGACACAGCACCCCACTGGTGCCAGCACATCTCCCAGTGTCCTTGGCCTTCAGACACAGCAGCCAGGACTGTATCATCCTCCTCATCTCTGGATCTACCCTTGAGGGCATGAGTAAAGGTGGAGCAGCAGCCCTGTGTTCCAAGCCTGTAGGAACTAGGAGGGACAGCTTGCTGAATGTGAGCTCTGCCTGGCCTCTCATGGAATCCTGGAGAACATCAAGGAACAAGATCTCTCTGCAAGTCCTGTCCTATTGCTCCACAGGTCCCAGCCCAGGCTTCTCACTGGGACTTACCAGCTCTACCTCATTCTTCTTTGTGTAGGTGAGTTGAGTTGCTCAAGAGCCCAAGTCTGTGGGATGCTTTTCCAGTGAGTTTCATAAGAAGGAGCACAGGCATGGGCAGTCCCATCCTGAACATGGGCTGAGAGCTTTACCATGGCTTGTGGGGAAGCCCCACAGAAAGTGGGGGAAATACAGCAGTAGGTGAGAAAAGTTTGGGTGAGTATCCAGCAGGAAAGGGCAAACTCAAGCCAGCTTGCTGATGGTGATGTTGAGAGGTTTGGAGAGCAGAAAGACAGGTGGAGGGCTTGGGGGAGATGAGCAAGCTGCAGGGTGTCCCAGCAAGGAGGTTAGAGGGCAGCAGAGAGATCTTTTGATCACAGATCTTTTGAACCACAGAAAATCTTTCCAAACAATACAACGGAGTCGCTGTACATGGAGTTAAAAATCTGGTTCTTGTGGACCTTGTGGGTAGGTCTGGCCCTAACTCTCAAATTACTGCTCAGTTTGATGACGGTGGATTTGTGTGCTTTGAAAATCTCACCTCTGTTCTACAGCATAACTGGTCTAAAATAAGTTTTCCTTTTTCTTCTTGTGCCATCTCCAAAGTCAGACCTCGTAGGGTTTGTAACCTGCTTGTTAACACTACTCCAAGCAGGATCAGAGTCAGTCCCCTGGCTGTGGTGGTGCCTTTCACTGCATTCTTCGTTTAGTCTTTTCTTCTGTCTTTCCCCCCACTCCATCCCTGACAGGGAAAGCACTGTTCTTTCCATGCTCCTTGTTTCTGTTTGAAGCAGTCATAGAAAAAGTGACAATTAGGAAATAAAGAACCTACAGTATCTGCTTTGGCAGGGACAGCACATCCCACTGCTGAGCAGCACAGAGTCAAAGCAGCGACTGCCTGCTTGGGGCTGAGGGAGATAATCCTTGGGTCTGCCTGAGCCAGTGTGGTGCATGGCCACGCTGCAGAACAAGTTATAATCCAATGTTGAAAGTCAAGCAAGATGGATTTCTAGTAGTCCTGTAAGGAGCCAATAGTTGGACTCAATGATCCTGATGGATCTCTTCCAACTTGGGATATTCAGTGATTTCGGGAGGCTCAGCTGCAATAAGGAAAATAATGCTGATTCGAAGCAAATGGCAAGGCCAGATAACTTCTTCTTTGGGAGGTCGAGTAACCATCTGGGGCAGGGTCACAGATACAAACTTTGGCTTTCCCAGATTATTGTTCTCTGCCAGAATGATTGAAGGTTGCTGAGAACTGGCAGTGGATTTCCCCCAAATGGAAGGAGAGTAACAGAAGCAAATGAGTTCACTGCACTTGAACTGAATTTACATTAAGCCTAAATAGATGCAGACATTTCTAAGGATGAATTCTGTTCCTCAAAGCATCCCGGGCACCTGAAAGATTTAATAAAAGCCAAGATCCTCTCTTCATGTCATTTATAGTACAGAAATCTTCTGGAACAGCCACGGTGGAATGGATTCATTCTCCAGGTCTTGTCTGACCCTGGTCTGGTGTCCAGTGCTGTTGCTAAATGCTGCCTGAAGCCCCCTTTTCCTTCCCTTTCAAATACAACGAAAATAAACCCCAGTCTCAGACTACTCTGGGACTTCTATTTCCTCCACCCCAAATGATAAAACAGAAAATCTCATCCAAGTACAACTTTATGAAGACAAAGAGACCAGGAAGAAAGAAAACATAACATCCTAAACCATGAAAGGCAGACTTATTTTCCCAAGGATCCCATTTATTCCCTCCTTCTCCTTATTTTCATGAGGCAGCAACCAGCCCCTTCCTGTCAACACATCAACTTCACATTTTGGTGGGACTTCCACCCCCTTGACTAGGAGTGTGCAGGTCTGAAGGTCCCCTTGGAGTCTCTCCCAGTCCCCCCTGTCCCTGCTGGTCACCTCCCTCATCTCCACAGGATGCCTCTGTTGGACCACAAGCCTAGAGAGAACCCAAAAACCAGGATTTGCCACAAAATGAGGAATTCACCAGAGTCTCTGGGACTATGGAAGAGTGACTTCAAGAGTCTGGGACTGCGCTTGGAGGCGACATGGCAAAACTGGGTTGTAAGAGATGATGGAAGGACATGAGGACCTGAAATTGTCACAGGACACAAAAAGGAGTCTGAGGTACACAGGGGAAAACTATCAGTGGCACAGGGACCATCAACACTTGCTGGAGGTTCACCTGCCCCCTCTGTGTGAGCATCAGCTGGCTGTGGAGATGTTGAGTAAGGTGGGGCTGGTGCTCAGTCCTCAGCTGCAGCCAGCTCCCTGCAGCTCATCTCTCCAGTTTTCCTAGTAATTTTTTTCTGGTTCTGGGAAAAGGACAGAGCTGCAAGAGGCCCATCTCACAGGGATGTTTAGAGAAAGGAAAGTCTATTGTGTGAAGGAATTTGGTATTTCAGGGTTTGTTTTCCTTCTGACACAGAACAAAACACCACCATCTCAAAATCCTCCAGGCAAAACAGAACACACACACACACACACACACAAAAACAACCCAAAACACAACCAGAAACAAAACAAAACCACAACCCCACAAGGAAAAAAAAAACAAAACACCAAAAAACCCAAAGCAGAAAAACAACAAACAGTGACGCTAGGCTTGGACATAGTCTGTGGAAACGTTTCTCTTTTCTTTTTAGTTTTTCAATCTCAGGAACCCTGCTGCAGCTTTTCCAGGAAAAAAAAAAAAAAAAAAAAAAAAAAAAAAAAAAAAAAAAAAAAAAAAAAAAAAAAGCAGGGTGGCACCAGGATCAAAGCCATTCATTCCCCTCTTTCTGCCCTGGGTGGGAAGCTGGGCTGCAACGGAACCTCCGAGCCGGTACCAGGGAACGGGCAGTGCAGGGACCCTGCAAGACACCAACTGAGCTATTTATTTTGCAACAGCTTTCCTCCAGCTGAAGGATTCCTGCAAAGCAGTCAAAGCATTTTAGGAAAGTTGGACTTCAGGGCCGGCTCCCAGCAACAAAACTGGGGGAAAATCACTGCCCTGTGTGGTGCTTTGGCTCAGACCCTTGAGCATCCTTCCCCTCCAAAGCTCCCAGCCCAGCTTTTTCAGCCTCCTTGGTGGAATCAAGTCTCCCTCCCCATCCCATGCTTTCATCCCCCGGGGAAAATGATATTTTGTGGATACTGGTGCTTGGGTGAGCTTTTTACCCCGCGGGGCACTCCAGGGTGTGGATGCTTTCAGGGGCCACAGGGAGCAGCTCTCCACCACCACCTTCTCCTTCTCGATAGGTTTGGGTTAGGATTTTTTTTTTTTTAATTTTTTTGGTGGGTTTTTTGGTGGTTTGTAGGGGGGTTTTTTGTGGTTTTTTTGGTGTTTTTTTTTTTTTTTGGTTTTTTTGTTTGTTTTTTGTTTTGGTTTTTTTGTTTTGTTTTGTTGGTGTGCTTTGGGTTGGGTTTTTTTGGTGGTGGTAGTGGTGGGTTTTTTTGGTTGGTTTTTTTGTTTCGTTTTGTTTTGTTTTGTTTTTTTTCCCGAGCGCTTGGCATGGCGCCCGTCCCCCTTTCACTGCTGCCTTTTCATTCGCCTCAATTCANGGGAGGGGAGGGGGGGGGGATGCATCGTTCTTGGCACCCATCTCCTTGGGTGCCATGGGGCGGGTGATTCCTCCCCGTACCCAGGTAGAAGACTGGGATTAAATGATTTATCCAGGGATCACGCGGAAAATCGGGGCAGGGTAACGATCCAATTCCTGCTGCCGTGGGGCTGCCTTTCCTCCTAGGAAGAGCCAAACCCTCCTGCGAGCACAGCCTCGTCTGGAGCAGGGGCCAGATCCTGCTCGGCGCGGAACTGACCTCCCCGTCTCACCCATCCCACTTGTTTACTTTCATTTTCCAAGTGCCCTAAACCTTGACAACGAACTGGTTTTCCCTTCTCTTGCACGAAGCTTTTTTTTTTTCCTAGAAAGAGGACCTCGCAGTCCAACCAGCCCGGCTCTGCTCCGGGTGTGTAAAACCGACTCTAAACGGTTGCAAGTTTTTAGCTCAAACACACCCAAAACCCACACAGGGTGGTGAGCTTGGAGACTGGGTCAGACGCGACCTGGAACTATCCTGTGAGACTGCCAGATGGCTTTGCAGAGGAACCTGATAAGCAATAAGTCAGCTTTCAAGTCCACACCTCAAAGTTTTTTTTCTTATTAGTGCTTTCCATCTCTCTGCTCCAGCTGCAGCCTTCAGCAAAGCTAGGAGAAAGCTTTCCTTTTCCCCAGGCACTTCTACCTCTGTTGCCAGTGGTGAAAACATCTGATTGTTGCTTTTTTTGTTTGTTTTGTTTTTTTTTTTAATTTCACATTTTTTACATGTGGTTGACTTTTTTTTTTTTAACAATTTTCCTCCACAATAATTCCAGGTTTTCATGACTGCTACTCCTCTGGCAGAGGGTGGTTTGCAAGAGAAAATAAGAGAAACAGTGGGAAGAAGAGACAGTTGTAACAAGAGGAACGATGGTTTAAATTTGCTTCTCCAGAACACATAAGGTTTGATCCCAAAGCAAGAGATTGCCTTTGCTCACAGGTCCAATCCCTTCACCCTTGGCCTCTCCATCCTTTCCTTTGTCTCCAGGAGGTGCCCTGGCCATACTCAAGGTGTCACTTCCATGGGGTTGTCTCCTTCACCTAACACTGGTGATCACATAAAGTTCCTATGATTTCTTCTCCATCTCTAATCTCCAGTTTTTTAAGTAAACCCGAAGTCAGTGCTGGTTTATTTTGACATGCCAGCCTGGAACTTGCAGCTAGAGAAATAAACAACTTCCCCTTGGCCAGTTGAGAGCACAGATTAGAGATTAATCCGAGAGGAGCAGATGGTCTGGGTTGAACGCTTGCTGTTTGGCTGCTCCTTCTCATCCCCTCGGTGCTGCAGCCTGGTTTGGCACCCAACTGTGCTCTCACCTGGACTGAGGAGATGCTCTGCTCAAAACCAAAATGCTCCCCTTGAAGCCTGATGTGCCAGGCACAGGGTCTGGTGGTGAAACAGCTCGTGCAGCCACCAACACCTACACACATGCACACCTGTGAAGATGTCCCTGCTTACTGCAGGGGGGTTGGACTAGATGGCTTTTAAAAAAAGTCCTTTCTAACCCAAACCATTCTGTGATTCCGTGACTCTAGGTTGAACCCCTGGATGGGTTCTCTTGTGCCAAATAAGTAAAAAAATTCTCATTCTCTCTCCTCTCCCTCCTTCTTCTACCCAGCTGCCTGTCTCCACAAACCTCGTAGGCTTCAGCTCTCCAGGACTGCAATGGTACCATCAGATGAGGTCAGAAATGATCACCTGGTGAACAAGTGTTGGAGAGGAGGCAGACAAACAGCCTGATCCCATCTGCCTGATTTCCTGCCCAGGGACTTCTAGGATGGATGTTAAAAAGCAAAGCCAGCAGCCTCCTATGGTGATGATGAATGCTTTGGGTATGTTACCTGGCTATGGTAAACCCCCAATTTTCCATGCTTTTACACCAACGTGGGCACTCTGGAGGCAGCTAGAAAGTCAGCAGAAAGTAAAAGACATCATTTTATTGTACCTGAAGAGGTATAAATCACATGAAGAGGTGCTGGATATTTCTCCCTGCTGGGAACCTGATGGGACAGTCTGTGAGCCATGTAGGAACTATGAGGAGGGTTTTCTCTGGTGTGAGGATGATTTCACTGGTAGTTCTGGAAAGCATCACTTTTCATTATGGGTTTATTATGAGTTTTCATTATTGGGTTACTCATCACTTTTCATTTTCATGGGTTTCCATTGCTAAGGGAAAGACTTGGGGAGGATCACCAAGACGTGGTTACCAAGCAGATCTGTCCTCCCTCCCATCCTCCAATCCTCTGATCCTCCATCCCCTGGCCGAGGCAGGAGGTCTCTAAGGACCTTAAGATCTAATGTGCCTGGAAGAGGAACCATCCTACAAGATGGGTTTGTAGGAATTTTTTTCCCTGTTCCAGCTGACTTCTTTGGGGGCAGCTGAGCTGTGCCCTACATCCCTGGCTTAAGGAGAGCAGAGGGAGAGTAACCCAGGGACTCCAGTGGGGACCTGATGGAGCATCAGGCAGCCCATGGCAGCACCCCCTCAGCATCAGGACACTTCTGCAGGCTCCTAGAAGCTGAAACAGTCAGCTCTTGGCTGTTCCTGTGATCAGGAAGATGCTATAGGTTCCTGGTATTTTTTAATAGGGACCCATCTGGCAGGACACAAAACCACCTTCAGCATCCACCAGTTTTCCTCCCAGAAACTCTTTCCTGAAGGTTAACTCTGAAGTTAACCATGTGTGTATAAATGGCCTGTCTTGTTCTGTCTGGAGAAAACCTACTTTTTAGCTGCAGTAGAGCAAATTTCTGTTTAAAAGTGGATTTGTCAGCAAAAGGCAGAAAATACAAATGCCAACACACTATTGCATGGTTTGTGCAGCTGGTCATGGTCTTGGTACACTGTCTTCTGAGTTGCCATGCAGCAAAATGAGTATTGAATGTTCAATGTGAGTCTTTTCAACCAAAGAAAAAAAAACCAAAACTATGCAAAAAAAAAAAATCAACCATCCCACCCTGTAGCCCATGCACTCAGATGTTTTGCAACCTATCCAAGTCTCTTAGGGTAGTGGGTTTCAGTTTTCTCTTTTTGGCCTTGTAATTCTTTTTCCATCCCTGATTTTCACATGATCCCTGTCTCAACTACATAAGCCCTTCCTGGAAAACCCAAGGAAAAAAGGGCTCTTGACTTGGAGCTTTAGTAGCCCTGCAGATAATTTTCCTGGGTTTGCAGGCAAGTTGAGAACATGGCATTAGGCTGAGGCAGTATGAAATGCAAGTGGTCTTCAAGAAAGTACCATGCAGTCATGATATTTTCTTTTTTGCCTGCTTCTAAGTGCACCTTGAATGCAAACAAGCAACGAGCTGGCTGCTGGGCTGTTGTCTGTGCTCACTTCTGCAGGGATTATTGAGCACCTGGGATTTTCAGCATCTGCAGAGACAGAAGCTAAAAGTTGGGTGCCATGAACAGCCCAGGGCTGGGATGTTGGCAGACACCTTTACCACTGAGGCAGAACTAATGTATTTCCACTTTCATTAGGTTTTTTTCCATTTTAAAGCTGAAACTCTTAAGAGTCAGCAAGTAGAGGAATGCCAATGTTAAAATAAAAAGAAATATAAAATAAAAATAATGTAAGCTTTTTTTTGTTTGGTTTTTTTTTTGTTTTTTTGAGCACCCAAATGGCACAGCAACCAGAGGGAAATAAACCATGTCCCAGGGTTATTATCTTGCTGTAACTCTTTGCACAGCTACAGGATAAATAGCCCATTCCTGGAAATTCTGCCTCTGTGTTTGTGTCTGTGGGCTGAGATTTAAGGTCATATTACCTGCTCTAACAAACTGAGTATCAGCTGATCCACGGTCACTAACCAAGTCCATGCAGGAGTAATTCTGTACATCCTGACTTTCTGCTTCAGTTTCTGATAGCATCTCTCTCAAGCCAGCATTTCTCTTACACCAAGCTAAAAGCTATGCTTGGTCTCCATCCAAACTTGAAATATCCTTTCCCATTCACTTCTAACTGAAGGATGCAAAAGAGAAAACACAGCCCTGGCCAGAGTCAATGCTGGGCAGAAGAGTCCCAGTGCTGCCTCCTCCCTTGGGCAAGAAGGACCTTTCAGATTGACACTGGAAAGGCACCTATGTCATTTCTATCTTGTGATCCATTTTTTCCCAAGGCTGGGGACACAGCCCCTCTCTCTAGGCTCACTTAGGGATGTCACAGACTTGCTGCCAGCCTCAGGTTTCTCTGATGAGGAGAAGTCATCCCACAAGCTGCTGGTCCTCATGCTGCTTGTGTGTTTGCAAATCTGTTCAGCTTTACTAGAGGGCAGAAAACCAGAACAGCATCATAAACCCAGGATAAAACCAGCAGCACTGCAAAGCTCTGCCATTTATCATTTTTCACTCTGATGAAAACTTTCTCTGTCTAAACCCAAACCCAATGATTGAGTTGTGGGGGTTTTTTTTTTTCTCCATAAGGTTTTTCAGAGCCATAGGCATGCAGCAGTGCAACTGGGATTCAATGAGGTTTGTGTTGCTTGTAGATCCAGGAAAGGACTGATGTGGGTAGCAGGGTAATTCTCAGGATCTGTAAGGGGAGTTGCATGGCCAGTACCATTGTGTTCAAATAATAAATTAGTTCCTAAACAGAATGCTAAAATATTACCCTGACCATCAAAAGAGCAGGGATGTATGACATGGAGGAGGAGACCTGGAGCCAACAACCCTGGAACCCTCAGCTCAGTTGTGCCAGATGTGATGTAGGAGGCTGGAAAATCTCAGGTTATCACTTGACCCATATTCCAGCCACTTCCTATAGAGTCTGGTAAAGCCTTAAACATCCATGGGACTGAGGACAGGGGGGTGAACAGCGTCAGCCAGAGCAGTGAGGGACCTATTGATGGGGAGCAGCAGAACCCCCTTCAAACAACCCTTGGATGGTGCTTTTATACCTTGCCACTGATGGTGTACAGAACTAGAGGTCTGGCAGCCCTGGAAATGCAAAGTCCTGAAGTAACTGGGGGTTTTGTGATACTAATAGATAGCACAGCTGGCAGCTGGAGGAGAATCCTTGGTTTTATAGAGGTGGGTCTATAGGTGAGCAAATTTGTCCCAGCCCTACACAGTGTGACCAGTTCCCTCCGATGTTTGCATCTGGAAAACTGCAAAGAAAAAACAAAAAAAGAAACCCTCATCCTGCAATACCCTAAGCCATTTGCTACAAAATAAGGCAATTAAGGAGGACTGGAAACACTTCCAAAGAAAGTACTACAGAGACATGACAATGTTGTTTGGTTTGTCTGGACCTGAGCCCAGGACCTGTGACTAAACCTTCCATAGCCTCACACCTTCAAAGCTACAGCCTGGGCTGTGTTTGTGTTCTCCTATCACAGGGTGAAAACTTTCTTGGAGCCACCAAAAGAGTCTGAACACTTTCTTCTGTAATCTCTTCTGACTGTCAGGATGCCAAGAGACATGCCAGACCTAGACCCTGGGCCAAAAGAGCTATGTAGACATGCCCAGAAAGGGGAGTTGGCACAAAATTTTGTATAAAAGGAAATAGGTGAAGCTGTAGGCAAATAGTTTGGTAATCACCATGTAGGTTAGGCTTGGCAGAGGGCAGAGCATGTCTGCTCATTAAGAAAGGAAGAGGCAAAACTTTTATCAGCTTGGAAAAGGGTTGGAGCCTATTTTTTTGTTTGTTTTTTTCATGGGAGTTCAAGAGAGCTTCAAGGAGTCCAACAAAAATAATTGTCCCAGAAAGACTGAGCTGAAGGACTCAGTTGATGTCCCAGTAATGCCACAAACACCTTTTCAGAAGAGGTTCTCCCAGGAAAAAAAAAAAAAAAGTCACATTTCTGATCATGAATCCCATGTCATGGGAAGGTTCAGTGAGTGGAGGAAGGAGCATGCACCTTGCTCAGTGTCTCTTCACCTCCATGTTGACCTGGAAAATGAAACCTCAAAGGGTGGGAGACGAGAGTTCAGCCCCCACAGCTGGGGGTGAGTGTGGCACAGAGTCAGCAGGGCAGAGCACAGACACACTGCACAAACTCATTGCATCCAGTCAACTCTGGCAAGTCAGGGATATATTCCCAAAGAAGTTATTCCCAGCTCTCAGGGCCGTCCAGTCCCCTGCTGAATGTTTTTGATCAAAGTCTTCCCAAGCTGATCTATTTTCAGCCCAACCCACTCAATACCTTGATTGCTACACAGCTCTTTTAGCTGCTCTTAGGTAAACATGCTGTCTCTCCTTGGCATTTTGCCTGGCTAAGCCCAAAAATACAAGTGGCACAGAAAATAGGAGAAGCTGTTCTCCTTCACCAGGAAAAATGATGCTATTTCTGAAATAAACTGTTCTTAATACACCTCACCCCAGCCATGCACACGTACACGTGTGGCTAAATATACTTGAACTGGAGGTCCAGCTGTTGGCATCAGGCATGCCCAGATGGAGATGGAAACAGAGGGAGAATTATCTATGGATAAACCTGGACATACCTTCAGTCCAATTGCAGCTGAGTGCAGAGTCTTGGTTACACTGAGGTATCAGGCTCTGACTCCCATTAAAAGAGCTTTCCACGTACTGGTTTCCAACTCAGACCAGTGGGTTTGGGTCCATTCTGAGAGCTCCTTCTGCTGTGGCTGTTCTTAGGGAGGGCATCCCATGATGCCCATGCTGGGAAATGTTTTTCAGGCCATGGTGGAGCAGGGAATACAAGGCAGATATTCTGGGGACCACTCTGAGCTGAGATCAGTAACTTCACCAGACTGCTCTTCTCCATGGATCACATCCTTGGTTCTCCACAGGCTGAGCTGGCCCCATAGGAGATGAAGCACTTCAAAGGATGGATTTCACTGGTCCTCCCACAGTCAGGGCCTGAACCAGAGCAGGCTTGAGCAGATCCAAATCAGAGCTGAGTCTACAGCAGATCTGATTCTGAGGGCTGCCAGTGACACTGGCCAGATCTCTAAGTCACGTTTTCAGTTTTCCCCTTAGTAAGTAAACACACAGAAGTCAACAACAGATGGAGCATCACATGGAGTTGCTCAGGTCAGCACAGATTTCAGAGGCACTGAGAGGCTGAAGAAGAAATAATTTGAAGGGGGGAGCAGCTGGAAAATTATTCTTAGAGATTGAGAAAGAAAGCAAAAAACACTGGCATGAACTGCCTCCTCGGCGATGTGCAGCTGAATGTTTCATTTCTGTGGAAGAAGACCAAGATGAGCAGATAACAAAGCAAGGACAGGAGAGGTTTTTGTTTGGTTTTGTTTTTTTTTTTCTTTGGCTGGAGGCTGGAGAATGCAAGTGAGAAGGTGTTAAACTGATCAAGAAACGGGCAGGAGCAAAGCAGGCAAAGGCAAAACAAACCCAGATTTTGTGTGACACGAGCAGATTGAAGTGATGTGAAGGAGAAGGAGGAGAGATTTTTGGGTTTTTTTTGTTTTTTTGAGTTTATTTAGTACTGCAGGAGTCTGGGGTGAAAAATGAGGGATGCAGGCAAGTGGAGTGCTGCTGCAATGGGCTGTTCTGTGAGGAGGAAGGCAGACAGGAGGAAACAAAGCAGAGGACACCTATAAAAAAAAACAAAACAAAACCCAAACCACATTCCATTTAAGATTTATTGATAGCTCAGAGTCTTTCATGCCTTTGCATCTTTGTGCTAACGTTACCCAAGAGTGGGAAGTGGCAGGGATCTGTTACGAGCCATTGAATTCAAGTGGAGAGGAGCTCCAGCCTTTAATGTGCAGCAGTGAAAAGACTTTGGTTAATAGAGATCTCAGTCTGAAGAACCTGTGCTGCAGTAGCAGAATGGCATTAGTGTTTGTTTCTAAAAAACACAGCTGGGTCACTTCTGAATACACAGTATCATGCAGGGAAAATGAAATCTCTCAGCTGAGGACCTCAGTGCAGTGGCAATGGGTGAATTCAATGCTGGACAAAGAATTAATGGTTGCCTTGGGACCAGTGTTTACCAGCTAGTGACATTCAAAGAAAGGACAGTCCCATCTGGTCATGGGGAGAGCAGTCATCACTGTGGACAAGCAACAGACCATGAACTCACCCCAGAGGCAGGGCAGACGGACTGGTTTCATTTTGGGGTGAGAGATGCAGGGATAGGGTTGCTTCCACACAGGCTGTTCATGCAGCTGGGATGTTCCCGTTAAAAGCAATGCTGGGATGTTTGGGGATGGTGAGTTTTGGTGAGTCAAAATCATCTGAGAAATGGAGGTAATTGTTCCAGGGTGAAGATTAATCAGTGCAAGCTAAGATCAGGACTTGATTACAGCCAAGGATGGAGAGAGAATACAAGATATAGGGCTGCCTAAGCCATTGGAGAAAAGTGTGACACAGAGTTGGGAAGCTGGGATCCAGGTGAATTTGCATTGCAGAGGAGACTGTTCTGGGGGTTTTTTGTCTGTTTCTTTGGTTTTTAACAGGGACATTGACAAATGATTAGGACAAACTTCAAGGGCAGCAATGTATGTGCCCTCATACCAAAGTTTGTGTGCATCTAGCAGACCCCTTGGCAGGCCATGGAGGTACCCTGAAGGCACTGCAGCTCATCTGGTCCATTTTGGATTGCTGGCAATGGGACAAGTGTTTCCTGGCCTCCATCACTTTCTCCACCAGGATTGGGACAGATTTAGGTAGAGGAATCCATCACCTGATACTTTCAAAACAGTGCTGCTCACATGGCAAATGGAGCTTTAAGCCTGAAGACAGATTCCCCAGAGGGGTAACTGGGATCTTTAATAGCCTGTGAATGAGCAGAGGTTGGGATTTTCCTGGCTTCAGCCCTTTGTATCCCTATTTATGCTGTGTGAGACATGCTGGAGGCGATGCCAGGGAATTTACCTACCCACAGCTCTTCATGCTGAGCAAATACTTCTTTTATTGTTGTTTTATTATGCCCACGTCTGTGATAGCTAAATGTCAACCACAAAATAAAGCAGAGCTGCCCAGAAAGGACCCTGCTCTGCTACACGTAATTTGTGCAGCTGAAGGTTTTATCAGGAAGATAAGAAGAAATTCTCTATTTCCACGGGTGCTGTTTGAGGGCAGTTTGGGGCATTTGGGCCTTTTTCTGGTTGCTGTAGCAACTTGTGGAATATTAGCATTGTGTATGCTGATCAATAATGGTCACTGAGATCAAGCCCTCAGATTTGCACCCCTTCTCCCTCTTGTTCTCAGTGGCTCTGAAGGAAACTTGGAAGGGAAAAAAGGCAGTGACCATCCTGCAGGGCACAACAGCCACAGGGCTGCCCCTGGCAAGGGGAAAGCACAAGAAGGACAGTTCTCTCCACTTCCTATAAAATATTTTTTAAGTCACGAGGAAGCCTTTTTTTCTTCTCTTTTTCTCTTTCCTATATATACCAGGACCCATTCTGGCGTCTCTTGGCTTGCCATGTCCCACCCCAGCCTCTCCATGCAGTGGTTTTCCCATCCTCTGCTCCTCTCTCCTTCCATGCTGCCCTGATATTCCCCTCAGGGCTGATCATCATTCACTGTCCTTGGACTTTTAGGGACATGGTTTGGTGGTGGACTTGGTAGCAGTGGGTTAATGGTTGGGCTTGATCTTAAAGGATTTTCCCAACAAAAATGATTCTATTATTCCATGATTCTGTAACTCCTAATTCAAACTGCATGCCTTTCTCCTCCTTCCCTGGGCTAACTTCTCCTCAACTTCTGCTTTGGTTTAAAAATGGTTTAAAAAATATTGCCAAGTATATACAATGTGTTTGCAACATCCTTTGAGTCAGAATATTGTTTGTTGTTGCGACCTCTGTCCATGTGTTCCTCTCCTCTTCCTTTGCCTCCTCTTATGCTTTCTTCCTGTGACACTCTTTACCTTGGAAAGGGCTCTTTCTGGCAGCTACTGAAAGTGAGGAGAGAGGGAAAAAAAGCTTTGGTAGGTTTTACTGTTGTTCTTTATTATCCAAAATCTTTGGAAAGGTTCGTGGTAGTTGCTGCCTTTTAAACCTTAAATGGCAAATGTCAATCCTGAAGCTTTCCATCCTGGTAATAGGGGTTTTGCCAGAAGAAGAAGAAAGGGAAGGGGAGCCTGAAGGAACAGTGAAATTTTGTTTTCCAACTTTCTTGCATAATGAAGCCCTGACAGCTTTCGCCAACATTTTCACTTGCAGAAAGGCAATTTGTCAGAGATTTGCGGGGTCTGTTTTTACTTTAGATGAAGAATATAAGCAAAATCTTTGCTGGAACTTTGCTTATCACTTCCCCCACAGGCTGTGCCAGCCCAGAGGCCAAGGGGCTGCCTGCAGACCTGCTCCTTAGCAGTGGACCAAGGTTCCTTTAGTGCCAGCAGTAGTCCCAGGTTCAGGTTCATGCTCCACATCAGCATTTGCTAAGGGTAGTGAAGACTGTGGGTTGCCAGGAAGGAAGCAAGAACACAGCAGCCCAGGAAAAAACAGAGTTCAGGGCTTCCAGCTCCCAGATCTGCAACCCAGGATCTCACCTCTGCCTCCTGGCCTCACGTGAAGGTGCTTTTCCCCATGCCTGATCCCTCCCTGCACTGTACATCAAAAGGCTTCCACCACTTTCAGAAGACTTGGGAATGCCCAGATGTTCTGCAGCTGGCACTCAGACCCTGCCAGGAGCAGCCACATGATTATGGGCATTGCCTTGAGGGACATAAAGTTCACCATGGCTCCAGCTTTTGAAATCTCAACTATGCTCTGGCTGGGAGGTTACTTAGGCTGTGGTTTCACAGACATCTTGTGGAAACACAGAAAACAGAATTCCTGGAGTGATACCAGATGTTCATGAGAAGCTGTTGAACCCCATCTCTGGCTGGGGGTGGTGAAGCACTGGAGTCACCACAAGGAAGATCATGGATCTCCACCACCAGAGGTTTCTAAGGATAAGGAGAGGAAATGTCCATGAGGAGCGAGACAAGCTGAGTCAATCCTGAATTAGGACAGAAACTGAGCCCTGCCCCTGAGAAGTCCATAAAATTCCACCTAAGCTTCCCATGATGGTCCCATCAGCAACCCAGTTACAGAGGGAGATGGGAAACAGGGGATGATATAGGAAGAGGAAACCCCCCCAAGAACCACAGGTGAGGGCACCCATAATAAACAAGTAGCAGAAGAAGCTTTTCTGTATCAGTACAACTATGTATAACCTCCAGCAGCACTGTACAAGCCATACTTGGCCTGACCCAAAGCCCTTTGGAGCAAATAAGGAAGAGTATTCCTTCCAGGAACAACCTGGATGGTGTGGAATCAGGGAGAAAGGCAAGAAGAGTTGTACAATCATCTGCCAAGCATCCCTCTGGAAGAAAAGAAACGTGGTGCTTATTCCCTCCCTTGTTCTCACCCCCTCCTTCAGGGAGATCTTCCCCAAAGGGAAAATCTGATAGTTTTGGATTGAGCCTTCTGGATGGAGACTGGACCTAGAGGCAAGGCTGCCAGTCCTCTGCCTGGTGCCCATGCTGGGGACACAGCACATGGCTGGGCTCAATCCAAATGTTTCATAGCAGGGAGACCAAGGGGGGGGTCAGAGGCACAAGAAGCAGGCTGACCTATTCACAGACAAATTAGTTCTTAGAAATAAAATTAATCTGTGGAGGAAAAACAGTGAAGCCTGTCAACTGAGCAAACCATGCTGGCACACTGGGAAATATTTTAGTGGGAAATAAAGGCTTAAATGCCATTTCCCATGCATGGATAGGGGCTGTGTGGCTTTTCATCAGCCAGCCCTTGCCTGCCCACCCTCCCTCTTGCTTGCTTTCTCCTGCATATTGATTCATGGCTGAACAGGAACCTTCAATTCCCTTTGGGGGCTTTGGAGAGGATGATTGGCACCCTGCAGGACTGGGTCTGCCTTCAGCTCTCCCAGAAACACAGAGAGCAGAGCTCTGGTCCATAGGGACATCCCTGACAGGAGTCATGTCCTTGCCAGGTCAGGCTGCAAGGTCCCTGGTGCTTCCCACATCTCCATCATGCCACCTTCTCTTCACTGATGCCATTAGCATGGGGTCAGAGGGGATAAACCCTTCCAGACATGGTTTTTTTTTTTTAATTTTCCCAGCTCTATCCTCTTATAATTCCCTCCTTGTCCAGAATCATCACCAAAGGAAAAACAACAAAAAAAACCAAAACCAAAACCCCATAAACAAAAGCAAAAAAAACTCTTGCTGAATTCCCATCTTTCTTCCATCGAACTGATTCATCCTACAAAGGGCATTTATAGGATCTGTCCTCCCATTCTGAGGACCTGGGGACTGGGGGTGTCAGCCCCAACCTCCTGAAGCCCCAGCATAGGCCAGGTGGCTGTAAAAGAAGCTCTGCTGACACCTCCAGCCCCAGCAGACATTTAATTGCTTCTCCCTTGGCTCTTTCCCTCATTATTACAACTCTGCCATCCTGCTCCTCCACAGTCAGCAGAGGAGTTCAATCAGGCTGATGAGTAAAAGTGCATAATTTTATGGCTGCATATCAACCTCCTGTTATTAAACCAATCAATCAGCTTCAGAGCAGCTACCAGCACGGTGCAGGAGAGGACAAAGCAGAGGAATTGCTGTGCTGGTTTGGTTTGGTTTGGTTTCCAAAAGGACCAAAAAAAAAAAAAAAAAAATTAAAAAATTAAAATAAAAAATCTAAATCCAATCTGGCCCATCAAATCTTTGCAGGCAGAAATGAGTCCAGTGAGTTATGGAGTAGGTGACCTGCACTAAGGTAGCCAGGAGCTTGCACTGGAGTTGGCACTGCCCTTCTACTGATGGCATGGAGACATGACATGACATGACATGACATGACATGACATGACATGACATGACATGACACTCAGCAGTTGCCATTCTCCAGAGCCCAGGGAGGTCACCAGGTGCTCTTCTCACCTCTCACAGTCACCACTGTGGGTGCCTCCAACCTCCTCCAGCAAAGCATTTAGGCATATGTGAAGTTAATCCCATTGAAACCAGTAAGATCATCACTTGTACCCATTTTTTTGCTGCACAGTTTTGGCCTTTGAGTCAGAAGTAGTTTAGGAAGTGCTTTCCATTGGCCTGACCTTTGGTACTCATCTCCTGGATGGTTCTGGGGGTGGCAGAAGGAAAGAAAAGATGGATGAACCTCCTTCCTAGGAAGGAAATAGATTGCTTCATGTAGTCACTACCTGGAAATGCAGAACTGACTTCATGGGGCACAGCACAGGGCCAAGGGCTGCTGCTGAAGGACTGCTGGGCCTGTTGTCCATGTCCCTGGAGGGCAGGACAAGTGAAAGGCTACATTGCTCCAAGAGAAATCCAGGTTATGCATCAGGAAAAGCTTCCTGCTGGAAAGGGGTGAGCAGGTACCTGGACATTACCAGGAGGTTGTGAAGGTCTCTTAGAGGAAGAGGTTGCTCTTTCTGCAGCAACATTTGTTGGGGCTGGGCCTGGTGAGGTTCTGCTTGAGGATGGGCATGGCCATGGAGGGATCTTGAAGCTCTGAGCCCACTGGGAAAGAACAACCCATCTTTCCTTGGCTTGGAAGAGAAGGAGAAGGTGTAATGGGGCTTTGAGCTTCAGAGGAAGGAGAGGAGAGGAG
>JAAWXA010000060.1:1693409-1719862 GCA_038090715.1 Florisuga fusca | reverse complement strand
TGTCCCAGCAGTGCCTCAGCCAAGAAGGTTGGAGTAATCCTTGGCTGTGCAGCTGGCAAATACAAACTGGGAGTGCTGACGTGATATTATCTCTGTAAACAGCATTAGTGAGACCATTTCTGAGAAGTTATGTCTAGTCCTGATGTTCACACATTCAAAAAAAAGACCTTAAGGCAACGGCAGAGATTTGGAGAAATGCTGCCAGGGTGATTTCAGGCATGGAAAACCTGCTTTAGAGTGAAAAAACATATCCAAGAAAAAATGAAGAAGTGACCTCACTGCAGGTTACCATTATCTGCACAGGTGTAAATGCTGGAAATTACATCAAGATGATTTTTAATTAGACAGCATCTGAAAAAAAACAGATTAAATCCAGGTGAGAGACCTGAACCAGTTGTGCTGTGGTATGGTTTCCCCCACCAAGTCCAAATGACCACTTATCCTCCAACATGGCTGAAGTTTGGGAGGGTTTAGGTGCTAAATGTTTATCAAGGTGGCTAACCCCATGTCTGATTGCTTTTGACTCTGTAGTTTGCTGACCCTGTGTTTAAGTAGGACCAAATTTCAGTCCAAAAGCTTGAGGCTGAGCTATTGGCATGATCCAGATATGTGGATGGACTTACTGCTGGCCCTACAGATCATTGTTTTGGGGAGCAGTCACTTTGTGTGTTGAACAGAAGGCTCACTCAGGGAGACTTTTCTTAGATAATTCAGCCAAAAATGTAGCAACCAAGTTAATTGGGCACGAAAGCCCTTTTTTTGCTAACTGTTAAAAAACACGGAGTAAAACAGATGGATCAAAAGCTTGTTGACATTGATAGGGATCTTTCCAAGTGACTTCAGTGAGTTTTTGGCTCAGGTGCATATGCTCTTGGATATCAGTGGGCTGATCTCAACAAATGAAATGGCCCCTGGATGTCACTGCTGTGCTACATACAGTAGAGCAGCAGAGGAGTCTTATTCTATGGGATGTAAAGAAGATGGAGTTCAGACCCAGAGAGAAGGCCTGGATAACTGGAGGCATTGGCTCAGGCCTTTGGTTTGCCTCCAGCACAGATTGCAAATGACTGCAAGTTATCATCTGACAGATGCTCCATCGTGGCTCCAGTCCAGTTCCTACTGCACAAGTGTACACATCACAACCTGCCCTGTCATCAAGCCTGCCTGGTCAAGCTGGCCTTGGCTGCTGAGGTTTTTTTGCAGTTTCTCTTCTTTCTTTTTCCAAACTCCTCCCTCCTTCAGGGGAAAAAAAAAAAACAACCAAAAAAAAACCACCCAAAAACCCCAAGACCAAACCAAAGATAAAAGCGAACACCATAAAGGAAAACCAAAACAAACACGTAATAAACCTTAACCAAAATAATAAAAAAAAACCTCCAATCCACTATCCACCATAAATTTAACTTTTTTCAATATAAACCCTGAACCCTGTGGTGGCATAGAAGATGTAGGAAAGCACTTAGTGGAGGCCTCCTTCAGTTTGTAAATCACTGTAAATCAGTGATGCTGCTCAGCTTCACAGATTGATCACAGTGGAACCTAATGATGACATTTAAGCAAAAGATTTCTATCAACAGATAGAAACCTGGGGTTCAACTTGATGATATTTAAACATCATTTTTTATCAGCAGTTTGCCTGGGGTGCAATTTGATGGGCTGCTTGCTCCTGGGAAGGCTGAGGACTCGATTGTTTGGGGTGGGTGTGAGAGCAGAACCCAAATTCCTCCCATTACCCTCCCAATAATTCTCATAAGGGAAGGACATGTAGTCAGCACAGGCACTTGTGGGAAGCACAGGGTGGAATATGAGAGTTTGACTTTAATCTCAGAATAAGCAAGAGGGGGAAGAGTGGGCAGATTGCATCACTCGTTTTCCTGTTGGCTGCACTAAAACCCTTTAATTTAGCTCTGAAATTTCTGCTGGATTCTTGTCCACTGCACTAAAGTAGAACAGCCTTGCTTCAAAATTGACTTTGACTTTGCAAACAAGGCTGCAGGAATTTCTACCCAGCTGACCACTGTCGTTTATTTAAGCAGCTCAGTACAGGATTAAGTAGCCCTGGAGCCTGGGAGAGCCTTTTATCTCAAACAGCGACTGTTCCAGGTAAGAAACAGGGAGGAAGCAGTGGGAGACGTGGGATTTCTCTCACCTGACTTCATATATCCACAATGCAGACATTTCCAGCAGAGCTGGTCACCCCAGGCTCCCTTTGTAGTCAGCAGAAACAAGCACTTTTAGGGCATGATTCATCTGCTCTATTTTCAACATCTGTGCAGGGCTGTGATGAATTGTAACCAGGACTCCAGAGCCTGCAGAATTAAAGGCCTCCTCCAACTGTCCCCAAATCCACAATATTTGGAGATGTCCTGAGTCTCCCAGCCATCCAGGGTCTGCTCCCTGTGGCTTCTCCCTCAACCTACCATCATCCCCACTGGAGGGATGGCTCTGGTTCTTCAGGTGGTCCAAGAGGGCAGAAGATGCCTGCAAGCCTGAATGGCTTCTCATTTTTCCAGGGAAGGCTGGTACTTTGGTGCTGTATTCTGTATCAGGATCCCAGAAGTTCAGGAACGTGCAGGATACTGTCAGGCTGACACTCAAATCAGGTCATTTGGCAGAAAGAGAGAAATATTCAGCTCCTATGGGAAAAAACAAAAACCTATAAAATGATTATTTGGCTTTAAATGGATTCAAACTCATCCATAGAAAGTTCTGTGGGAATTAAGAATCCACCCTGTTCTATGGGGTTTGCTCAACCAGCAGGTACCTTCATTTTTCAGGCTCAAGTACCCACTTCCTGATGAATCTGGAGCACGTCCTGACCCAAATCTAATGGATTTCCCATCACGTACTCGTGTATATTCTCTGAGAAACTTGATCTAATTGAAGATATCCTTACTCCTTGCAGGAGGATTGGACTAAATCTTTGAATGTCTCTTCCAACCAAAACAATTCTGTGATTCTCTGGTTCCAGGCTGAACCCCTGGGTGGATTCTCTTGTGCCCTGGTTCTTTGGCTTTACAGTCAGACTGAAACTCAAAGCAAAAAAGAAAAGCCCCACGGATCCCCACACACACTATTTCAGAGCCTTTCTGCCCTAAATGTGGCCTGCCTGCCTCATGGCACTCCCTGGACCTTCAAGGCTGGCAGGACCAGTTGGTGTGTGGTTTGCTCTACATTAAGGCACCTTCAGCTACTCCTTTTTCCTACCATTGCCTGGGAGACCTTCCACAACTCAGGTTTTCTCCTCCAGCAATGGGATGATGGGTGCTTCCACTGTTGTCTCACACTGATGGAGGTTCCTTGTGCAGCTCCAAAAATCCCACCAGGCATCCTACACCTTGGGGTGGGTTTTTCCATCTGTTTGCTGCTGCTGCATTTCACCTTCCCCTGCCCCACCATCTGGGGATGGAGCACCCACATGGGAGAAGACACAGAGGTAGGACAGGGGCTTTCTAAGTGTCCAGCTTAGTCTGTGATAGTTACATTGCAGTTGCTATGCAATCAGCCACTCATTTTGCTTTTCAAGCTGTAATTATCACTAAATCCTCGAGATGGAGGTTGACCAACCTGATTTGTTTCCTTCCTTTGACACTTGGCACTCTCGTTCCATCCACTGTTGGGACCCAACCATCCCGAGGATGCTGTGGGGGTCTGTGAATAACAAAGTGCCACAGGGGATAACCACAGCCAAATGCCACCCATTGTGCCAACTGAACAACTGCAGCAGATCAAAATTAAAAATTTTCAAGAACACGGCCCCGTTTTTTGCCTTTACAAGAGCTGGTGCACACCTGGGCCCTTGGTCATCCTGCTAACAAAGGCAGAATTTTATCTCGAGATGAGGCCAAGCAGTGGTCACTGATCCACAGCAGACAATGGAAATTCAGAGTGCCCCAGGGCTGCATTAGCTGTGAGGAAATGCTTCCCCAGAGGAGAAAGGATCATCCATCACCTTCCTGTAGCTGCACCCAGCTGGGCTCTCTGTGGGGCCTGGACCTGCAAACCCCCTCCATGCCTCTGCTGGGAACATTAATAGCAATGTCCCCTACCCTGAGGGTAAGGCACAGCTAAATAATTAACTTCTGCAAGTGAGCTGGATGGTGGACAACAAAGACCCCCTTAACCAAGGCCTTTTCACCTCCATCTTCTCACTCCAGGTTTGTCTGTATGTACACCATGAATGAGGATCACAGAAGCAGAGAATCATAGAATGGTTTGGGTTGGAAGGGACCTTGAAGACCACCAAGATTCAACTCCTCTGCATGGACAGGGACACCTCCCACCAGACCAGGTTGCACAAGGACTCATCCAAAGTGGTCTTAAACCTCTCCGGGGAAGGGGCATCAACAACCTCCCTGGGCAACTTATTCCAGTATCTTACTACCCTCATAGTGAAGAATTACTCCTGATATCTAACCTAAATCTCCCCTCTTTCAGTTTAAGGCCATTTCCCTGTGTCCTCTCTCTTCCATCTCTGGTGAAAAACCCCTCCCCAGCTTTCCTGTAGCACTTTGAGGCACTGGAAGGTTCTCTAAGGTCTCCCTGGAGCCTTCTCTTCTCCAGACTGAAAAACCCCAACTCTCTCATCCTGTCTTCATAGCAGAGTTGCTCCAACCCTTTGTTCACCTTTGTGGCCCTTCTCTGGACCCTCTCCATCAGCTCTATATCTTTCCTCTGCTGGGGGCTCCAGAGCTGTAGGCAGTGTTCCAGGGATGGTCTCACCAGAGCAGAGCAGAGGGGCAGAATCCCCTCCCTCACCCTGCTGCCCACACTACTTCTGATGCAGCCCAGGATGCTGTTGGCCTTCTGGTGGTTCATGTCAAGCTTCTCGTCTACTGCCACCCCCAAGTCCTTTTCCTCAGGTCTGCTCTCCATCCATTCTCCCTGCTGCCTGAAATTGTGCCTGGGGTTGCAGGGCCGTGGACTTGGCCATGTGGAACTTCATGGGGTTGCCATGGTCCCACGCAGGTTGGCATGGGCCCATCCAACCTTGGGGTTTCCAGGCACCTGCATCCAGTGTTCCTTGGCTGCCTGTGGCTGAGCAACCATCACCTCATGTCCTCCTCTACCAGTGCATCTCCCCTGGCCACGATTTGGGGACACAGACACACACTGGGTTGGCACCAAACCACTAACTGGGAGCTGAAGGAGCTCCAGAGCCATCAGCAGCCTCTGGAGGTGTGCAGCATCCCTGCTGCCTGCCTTTTTACAACCCCTTAAATTGTCAGCTAACACGATGGCAGCGACAACATGGGTTTAATGATGCACACATCATCATTAGCAAGGCCCAATTAGCAGGGAAGCCTAATGAATCCTCAGACGTGAGCTCGCTAATTTAAACACAGATAATTCATGAGCAGCAATTGAGCTCTTCAGCAAAGATTTCAGAGGCCTTTCTCTGACTCGAGCTGACACAAACCTGATTGATCTTCACAGCTGACAATGGACTGGACTCTTCTGTGTGTCTCTGAGAAACTTAACACAAATTCATCTGCAGCAGCAAATCCTTCACTAAAACTCCAGTCAAGCAGCAGTCAAACTTTCACAACCATTTATCAGCTTATCATGCAAGAGGCAGGGGAAAAATACAGGGAGGGAGAGAGACCTGAGCTCAGCTGTAAAATTTATTATCATTTTTGCTCTAAACCAGTGGTTTGTCTTCCTGTTATGCATGTGCCCTAAGCTCAGCTGTAAAATTTATTATCATTTTTGCCCTAAGCCAGTGGTTTTTCTTCCTCTTATGCATGTGATCAGGTTATTTTATACAATAAAACCCCAGAAGTACTCAGTGTCACAAGGCAATGGGACTTGGAGTCCTGGCTGTCATCTGAACTGGGGCAGTTAATGGGCCAGGAAGCTTGTGTTGGAGGGAAACATTCCTGCAGAAAACATCTTGATAGAAGATAAAACATCCAAAGAGTGACAAATGGCCACATGAGGCTAGAAAGGCAGCAAAAACGAGACAGTGGAAAGAAAATAGCACTGGGAGGAAACGAAAGGCACATAAAATATATGTATTTATGCATATATATATATATGTGTGTAATAGAAAGCACACAATAAAAGCATGCACCCAGGCATGAGGGATGCAGAAGCAGCTGTGGTTTTAGACAGATTTATCACAGAGTGAAAAAAAAAAAAAAAGAGAGAGAAGAAGTTGATTTGATGAAATAATTATGAGCAGGAGAATGTGACGGAGAAGGGAAGAGAAGGCTTTACAGCTGGCAGCCAAATGAAAAGGCTGAGCAGATCTTCTTGAAAAGGATGGAGATTTTAACTCCCTTTTTTTTCATCTGTTTACATCTCTCTGGTGGCTTGAGTGCTGCAAGGGGTTTTACCCCCACGTCTCTTTCGCTCAGACTGGCAGGCATGTCCCAACCCTTGGGAGGGCAGCAACCATACCAGACATACTTACCAGATCTTCTGGCTATTTTGGGTGAATTGGAGCTCTTTTGTCTCTATGTTTAACCCCATCTGCTTCTCAGTGCTGCCCTGGATGCTGCCTGCCCCCCTCAAGCTGGCTGAGGTTACACAAGTGCTGAGAACCACCTGGGGAGCACGGGAGCATGAAGGTGCCGCTTGTGAACTGTGGGATGGGAGAATTTGGGATGAAATGCCTGTTACCCATTGGAATCAGTCATCATTCAGCTCACAGAGCCTTCTCAGGGCCACTGCTGAGCTCTTGGTCTCCCTACTCATATCCAAACACTGAGGATGCCCAAGGATGCCCAAGGATGCCCAAGGATGCCAAGATGTCCTTCACTGCTCACCCCCAGAGAATTATTGATCAAAGGGGTGAGATCCAAAGATTCCTCAGGTGTTCACACTTTTACTTGAGAGGCTGGGTGGGCATAGCAGAACACAGGACAGAGGATTTCCTCTACTAGCTGCAGGTAACACAGCAAGAACAGCTTTACCTTGGCACAGGAGCATGATTCAGAGCCCAAGCATCAGCAGTCAATGTTTTTGAGAAGCTTTAGAGCAATAAAGACAGGGGGCTGACAAGTCTAGCACAGAGCCTGCAGGAGACCCATGCCATTCTGGCCCAGCTGGACGTGAGATGGGACACCCTGGGCCACCTCAAATGGCACCTAACACCATGGGGTGGGTTGTGACCCTGTCTCACATGCATTTCTATCGTAGACATAGAGCTAGATGAGAAATGAACCAACTGAATCTCACCTCAGATCTCCTGACTATTAGAGCACTCCACAGAGAGGTTAAAAATTAACTTCCCTCAGCAGTGCTGCTGACCTTGAACTGACAAAAATCAAGGGCCAGTCCTCAATCCTACTTCACCTGTTCTGAAAAAAAAAAAAAAAAAAAAAAAAAGGCCAAGATAATAAATAATTAATTGCAGCTTCTTATTAGTACCTGTGCTTGCGTATCTGTAAGTCACATTTAGAACCTTTTAGCTGAAAATGGAAAGCTGTGACTCTCACATCCTCATAGGACTCCTAGGGATGGAGATCTGTAAAAAAAAAAAAAAAAAAAAAAAAAAAAAAAAGAAAAAAAAAAAAAAAAAGAGAGAGAGAAAGAGAGAGAGAGAAAAAAAATTGATCTGCATGAAAGACAAAGTTAAAATTTCTATTACCTTTGTGGGGACCACTACTGACTTCCCACCACAGTAGCATGAGACTCCAGACAAAATAAGGAGAAATTGAAGGGCCAAATTGCAGCATTTTAACCAACCTTGTTCCAGAGCTAAGCCAAGAAAATCTCCCTTTGAAAAGCCTGGAGGATCAGGTCGTGTTTTCTCCATCCAAAGCCACACTCACTCAGCTTTCACTGACTCTGTTGGTATTTTGTTGATCCTGTTGGAAGATCAAACTTAGGGGTCTGTGGGTTGGGTTTGTTCTCTGCAGCAGCACAGATCTGTAAAAAATTATCTCAGACTTTTGGGGGATCAACTGAGCTGCTCCCAAAAGTGAAGGTCTTTCCTTCTCCTTAGAGACACGGATTCTTGCCCATTTGGAAAGATTTTAGTTGGTCAGAGGAGCAGTAAATAAGGTTTTCCTGACAACACCAGCCCTCTGAGCAGTGATGTATTGTCACCATGAGGGGGGGAGTTTTCAGTGACATAAGCTGCTATTTTGTAAAGAAACATTTCTAAGGGCGACCATCTGCAGCTGATCCCAAGCCATGAGTTACCTCTTTGGAAAGGCTGGTGACATGACAGAGCCCAACAGTGTGTTAATTGCCAATATCTTTACATGTTACCTATTTAAAAAAAAAACCAAACACTTGGTAGTCTACTGGAAACTAAACTCTCTGCTTTTAAGTAGTGGTACCATCTTGTTGGTCTGAAAGCAGAAAGCTGATGTTGAAATTCAGTATCCTGGCATGTGATTTATTAGTAGAGGAGCTCAAATATGGAACCTGACTTTGATCTTTTCAAGAGAAAGAGTTTTCCCATCTGTAATGGAGGGGCATTTCTATCAGCTACTTTATAACTATATAATAGCTGTAAAATATGAAATGACCCTGAATAACTATTAAGGAGGTGGGATTTTCCTCTAATCAATTAACTTTTGAAAGCTCTCATCCTCCAGCAGCTCTTCTAGCACCACTACACAAATGGGATTGCTCATGCAAAAAAAAAAAAAAAGAACACACAGTGTTTTGTGTTTGTTTTCCACAAGCCTTGATATCGTGTTGGCTCTTCCTTTTCAATTAATTTGAAAAAAAAAAACAACAAACCAACAAGTATTTATGTGTATGTGTTTGGCATCACCAGGACTGAGGACATTCCATCATTTTTTTCCCCTTGTGAGCTATGTTTAATAACAGCAAGACAAATCTGCTCTTAGGGAAAATCGCTTGACGCAAGTGAAAGCAAAACCTTTGATCCATGAACCTTCTGCCCCACCAGAATAGCTCCCAAGCTTGCTTAGTCTACTGAAATGGGACCTGAGATGGGATCCAGCTGCTGTCTGCAACATTCAGCTCAGGGCTAAACACGAGAGATCAAGCAGAGCAAAATTAAGGGCAAATGAACTGAAAGTGAGTCGATGAAACCTCAGAGTTACAAGAAAGTTTCTGTCTATCAGAGCAGAAATGTTGTGGAACGGCCTCTTGGGAAAGGAGAAGGGGCCAAAAAACCCTTCACTGATTAAACTGCAGGTCCCTTCCAGCTTCCAAACCCTTTGTTTTTCTCTTGCTGGCTCAGCTGGAGGTTGGTGAATTTAGTGCAGCATCACTGTTCCTCCCGATCACCTCGAGCCCTTGCAGGGGGATTGGGTTCCTTGGTGTGGGTGTCTGAGGACTGAGCAGCTCAGTGCACAGAGAGAAGGAGCTTTCTTGCCAGGAGTTCCTCTTGCCAGTTGGCCCTCTCTTCTCCTCTCCTGTACTGACTGCTTCCTGAATAATGAAGGAGGGAGGAAACCTCAGAGGAATTGAAGAGAGCAGAGTGAAGAGATTGGAAAGGACAGCACAAGTCATTGAGAGCCTCAGCATCCCCTGAGGATGGGATTCTGCATGGTGTTGGGGCTTGCAGGGCTGGATGGGGCAGGAATGGCTGTCACAGAGCAGCTGGACAGGGAAGAACCCATTGGGGTGCAACACCCTAAAAAACCCATGACAGTTCTAGCACCCCACAGTTACACATTTCTCCCCTCCTGACAGTCTCAGCACTTCTTCCCCTCTCCTGCCCTGCATTTCCCCTCCATTCAGGGGTTGCTCCTGCAGCTTGGGGACCCGAAGCCCCTCACATCAGCAGCCTCAAAGGCTGAAGGTGTCTGTGAAAGTGATCAGAGATGCTCTTTGAAGAGTCGGCAGAATTTTTTTCACTGCAGATTCCCAGCTGCATTTTCCTGCTAACCTTGCATTCCTGAGGATGCAAAGTGAGATGGGAACTCAGGCACGGCAAACGCGTTACCCAGCGCACCGGCTGCTCCCACAGCCAGGAAAATATTTCCTGCAAGTTTCTTCCCTTAAGAAGGCCAAAAAATCAAACCAAGTTTTTCCCCCTGAATTTTCCAAACATTCTCTGGGCTTTCCTGACTGTGTGGGAACCTCACATTTCATCCCAAAACTCACAAAGGGTCTGGCATGGATATATATCACGATAATGTTGTCATTATCTCTAATAATGCTGTCATTATCTCTATTGCAGTTACCTTTATTTAATTCTTGTTTATAGGGCTCAGCACAGACAGGACCTGTTGGCATTAGCACACAAAGAGCAGCTATAAATGGCTGGTGATAACCAACAAGTTAAAAGTCCCTGGCAGGACTCACCACTCCTATATTTAGGGCAAGAAACAGGCACCTTTTCCTACGCTCTTGCAGTACCCAATATGAGGTGCACAGCAATGGCTAATGGTGGATTTCCAGCTTTTCTTGTCAAGTTTCTCTAACCTCTGCTGGAGGAAGCACAGAAGAAAATGTGTTTGGGCATGGCAAGGGATGGGGCAAAGGGAACCAGCCCCTTTAAGCAGTACAGGAGCCCTGGAAGACACCCCTTCAACCTCAAGTTGATCCTAAGCCATGATAATCCATCCACACACTGCTCAAATGAGAAGCTTTCATGAATCCAGAGTCCTTTAAAGATCTCAGGGTTGTCACGGCCAGGAAAGGCTGGATGTGGTGTGGGGAAGTTTTCCCTGAGAGGATTCCCTAACCCAACTTGGGGACAGCCAGGACTGATCAGCTTCTGCCACCACCCCCAGAGAATATTCGTAACGACAGAGTTGCCAGTGGTATTTCTACCTCTCCAAATACAATCCATTGTTAATTATTGTTCATTTGCAATATTATTATCATGAGTATTATTATATGAATATGTAAAATTAATTATTCACTTTTATAATTAAATACTTTAACATCTTCATGGTCTAAATTGGACCATTGATTCACAAGCACTTACAGTTAGTACAAAACTCTCCCAGCACTGACAGCAGTCCTGATCCCCACCAAGGACCATGTTTTCTTCTGTCCTGGTCCTGCCCCTCCACTTGTGCCAGTCCAGGTGTGTTTATGTAGCCACACCAGGACAGAACCAGAGAAATTAAAACCAAAGAAATTAAAGTAAACCAGAGTTAAAACTTGCCACAACATCATCTCCTCACCAAGGTCTCTGTCTGGATGTGCAGAGTCATACAAGCAGGAGAAAAAGGTGAGACTGACAAATGTGTTTGTGGTGCTGGAGCTACCATGTCACCCCCCTCCCCCAGCCTGTGAGCATCCATGGGGAGGGAGAAACAGGCAGGGACACTTCCACAAGATTATGGCTGATACAGGAGTTCACTCCAACCTCAAACTCTCCAGGGGACCCGTATTGTCCACATTTTTGCCCCATGTCTGGGTAATACAGGACATGCCATGTTAATTAATAAACAGGGACATGGTTAGGACTCCAATGAGGTCGATGGTTGGACTTGATGATCTTAAAAGTCTTTTTCAACCAAAATGATTCTATGGTTCTAAATTAGGCAGTGGATCCAAAGCAACCAGCAGTCACTGAAGTGAAGACCCAAATCCTGATGACTTCATCTGCTGCTCCCTCTCCCCAGATTTAGGGGCTTGATTCTTAAGCATAGGGGCACTGTTGAGATAGCACCAGGGATATGAGACATCCATGTCAGTACCATGGAAGAGCTACTGGACATTTCCAGCATCCTGGAGGGAGGTCAGGAGAGAGACTCCTGAGCATCACAGCAAGAAGAGATATCTGCATGCTTGTGTGTATGAACTGCTGTGTGCCATGAATGATGTCCAAATCTGTAGCTGAAACCTGACTTAAACATCTAGAAACTAATATGCCAAAGAGAAAATGAGCAGGTAGGGAAGGATCTAGCCATTTTGTCACCTTTTCCCACCATCTCTCTGCAAAGGAACATGGATCACTCAGGACAGAAGACAATCATCCAGCACCTGCTGATGCATCCACAGTCCATCTTTGTACCTCTTCAGCACTGGATTCCCACCCTGTCTGCACAAATCTGAGGATTATCTATACTCCTGAGTGCCTCTGCTGTCTCCTGACCCCCTGCCTCCCAGGTATTGATTTCTGTACTGGTTGATTTCTGTAGCACTTTCCAGTCAGTGTTTTACAAAATGCCTTTCCAGGACAGGGTGGCTGATGGGGCTGATGCAGGCTTTTTAAGAAAGAGTGGCATTGAAAGGAAGGACCTCCTTGCTGCCCTTTGCTGATAGATTTAACTCAGGTCACCGTTGAGAACAGACCTCAGCACAGGGCTCAAGTTCAGGCATCCACACATGCAGTAAAGTGCCTGAACACCTCTGCACCTGCAACTCTTTTTTTTTTTTTTATTGTGAAGTGAAAGCAAAAGGTTTACAGGGGTTGAAAATAGTTCTCAGCTAGTTCATGGGAGAGAAATTCCTGAAGGGCTATTAAAGTGCAGAAACAGCACTTCTGGGAGTCTAAGAGCCACAAAGTGAGACAAGGAACTGTTATTCAAGGTGAAACCACTGTATTTTTGTGCAGCTTTCACACCCTTCTCCAGGCTCCTGATCCTTTCAGTTTGATCCCTTGACTCTTAATCCTTCAGTGGAGACAGAACCTGAGCTGGAGGGGCCACGAGACCAACATGTGTGAATGTTCTCCCTTGCCTTCAGTAAGTGTCCTTTTGTGAAGCATCTCATCTTGCACCAAAGCACCTGATTCCTGCCAAGTCAGTGTGACTTCTGGGTTCAAGAAGCTTCCTGGAGGCACAGCTGATCTCCTCCTTCTGTATCTGTGCCATCTGGACTGCTGAAACCATGGCCTGGTGGAGATTAAGAAATGCACCAAGACAGAAAGCACCGTTGTTATATGGGTTAGTGTCAATTAGCTCTAGGAAGGTTCTGAATAAATTAAATTATGCTTCAATCTGAAGCTAAACTGATTCTTAATTAAAAGATAAGCTATTTTTTAATCCTCAGAGGATTTAAATAAAAGAATAATAAAGTATGGGAATCACAGTCTCCCTCCTCAATGGCTGCGTGGTTTCAAAGCAACGTCAAAGTTGTCCGCTACTATAGCCCTGCTTGGAGGGGGGGTTGGACAAGGTGACCTCCAGGTATGTCCTCCAACCCAAACAGTTGCATGAAATTTATGTTACAGCTATACTATCCCTCTTATTATGAACCCAGATCTGGGATGCTGAAGGATCAGAATCTGGTTTGGAGACCTCACTGATGAACGAGTGAAGCAGTCGAGTGTGAAGAATCAGGGTGCAATGTGTCAATTAAAAAAAACCCACAAACCTTAACTACTTCCTCCTTTATTTTTAAGATTAGTTCTGGACAACAGTAGGTAACATACTCTGGATAAAGTACCTGGAGAGTGGCCTCTGTACAGAGGAGCCCTGTTTCCCAGGACCAGGAGTATCTGCTCATGTTTCCAGCTGAGGACTTGGAAACCAGCAACTTATCAGCTCCCAGTAAATCCTGGGGAATATGGAGAAAACCCTTTTTTTTTTTTGTAGTCACTACAAATAAAAAAAGAGGTTTATACATCTCTCAAGTTCCTAGTTAGCTTCATTGTTTACCAGGGGGATGCATCCTGCCCAGAGATCACATTGCACAAAAGTCTAACTTATGGCTAAATAACACCCTGCAAAGAAACATAAATCACTACAAAAAGCCAACACGGGAAGTCTTTTATGGGCACAATGTAGCCCATGGGAAGGAGTGGGTTTTGAAGCTGGGAGAAATGAAATCTCAGGCCTGGTGGGTTTTTTTTGCAATGATTTAGTCCCACTATCACCTCATTCACTTCATCTGAGCAAACCCCCCACCCCTTCATGCTGTGAGTGAAGAGCCTGAATCGAGTTATTTTCCAGTGACAACCCCAATACAGCCTGGCTCCTGGTTGACTCAAACCCAGATCTTTCTCCCCCATAATTAAGATGATTCTTTTCAACCAAGGCCTTTTCTAGGCCAGTTCTAGGCCTTGACTGCAGGACTTGCTGCAGGACTGTAAAGCACTGATTTTTTAACACTCCCACAAATTTTAAAGCACTGCCATGGGCTGGGGCTGATATTTTGCTTCTGAGTGGAGGAAGCCCTAACATGGGTGTCAGGTCACCTGCTCCTGATTTATACTGGTGTAAACAAGTCAACAAGGATGCCTTCCCATTCCATGGGTCATCATTTGAGAGCCTGAAAGTTTTGTTGCTTCAACATGAGAATTAAGTCTTCTTCTGGATGTTGCCCTTGGACTTTTGGTCCTAAGGTCCTAAAAAAGGACTCCAGGATGTCTCCATAAATATGCTGCAAACATCTGCCCCATCGTGTTTTACATCTTCCTCTTTCCTGGAAGTGGTTGCCCCTCCTCCTGCAACGGATTATGTTATATTTCCTACGACTGAGTCACTCACCTCTGCTTCAGCTTAAAACCTGGGGATAATTTTAACACAACTTCCCTTGTAAACAGCAAACTTCTCTGTATTTAGTAATGGCTGTCTTATGGTATCCTAAAGACATAGTTGTTTTTCAGCTTTTTTCTTGTCAAGTCCACAATCTGTTGCAATAAGCAAAAATCACTGATTAAAGACGCTGTACTCTCTCCTTCACCAAGAATTTTTTCAACATTTTTATTTAAAGGCCTATGTTTCCCCAGCTGTAAGGATTTTATAGAGGGAATCAGGATAGGTATTCAAAGCTAAATCTTTATCAACTCCCATGGAAGTTTTTATTTTCAAACTTCTGCTCTGGGAATTGAAAGCCATACCATCCTCTCTCAGATATGCTTAAAAATTTCCTTTTTTCTTTCAGTGTGTCAGAAATTCCAAAAGGAAAATTTCAAAGCCGGTCCAGAAAGTCATAAGGAACCTATTTTATATACTGCTCTCTTCCTGAGAGTGCTGTAGGTTTAGGATAATTACTTGTTCTTGCAGTTTTGTGGGTTAAAAGAAAAATGATTGCAGTAGTTTGTTTGCATTATGTCCCAGGATTAAGATCTTTGCATATTTTGTTTTAAATGGAGCTTGGCCTGAGAAAAAGCTGAAGGATTAAGAGTTTAACATTGTTTAATCTCTTCAAATTATTTTAACAGGAGACTGTGTGGTTCACATATGCTTTTTTTTTTTTTTTTTTGGTTTTGTGGTTTAAGCCTGGGGCTGGAAGCTGGAGCTGAGAGCTCAGATCCTGATCTTGCATCAGCACTTATTTCCTGGGTGGTCTTAGAGAAAAGCATCCTCAATTTCTCATCCTGATGACTGGGTAGTGATGCTCCCCACTCCCTGGGGACCTTCCCACCCCATGGGGCACTGAGCAGAGCAGCTACAGTGGCTCAGATGTCTGGGGTGAGTAAATTAATTCTCCCCCTCTGGTCTGGTGAGAAGTACTGTGTCCAGTTCCCCAACACAGGAAGAAGATGGAGCTGCTGGGATGAGTCCAGAGAAGGCCATAAAGATGATCAAAGGGTTGGAGCACCTCTTCTATGAAAACAGGCTGAGAGAGTTGGGCTTGTCCATCATGGAAAAGAAAAGGCTCCATGGAGACCTTAAAGCACCTTCCAGGGACTGAAGGGGCTACAGGAAAGCTGGGGAGGGACTTTTTGCAAGGGCATGGAGGAATAGGATGAGGAGGAATGGTTTTAAGTTGAAAGAGGGGAGATTTAGATTGGATATTAAGAAGAAATTCTTTAGTGTGAGGGTGGTGAGACAGTGGCCCAGGTTGCCCAGAGAAGCTGTGGATGCCTCATCCCTGGCCAGGTTGGATGGGGCTTGGAGCAACCTTGGGTCTAGTGGGAAGTGTCTCTGTCCATGGCAGAGGGTTGGAACTACATCATCTTGAAGGTCCCTTCCAACCCAAACCATTCCATGGTCCTGTGTTTAGCTGGGAGGGTAAATCTGGCACTTCCAGCACAGGAGGACTTTATTACCAAATAACAAAGTGCTGGAAGATGCAAAGACACCCTCAGAAGTGATGGCAGCATGGCTGGTTTACCACAGTTGTGTTTGGTGAGCCCACTACACAGTGTGCTGGATCTACAGGAGATATTTCAGAGGTATTTAAGAGGTCACTGGCATGATAGGAAAGCTCCAATAGACTGTGGAGATGGTTCCTGCCATGGGGAGAGGAAGGCTTGCAAGAGAACAGGCAGGTAGGACTAAACTTGGCCTGAAATGGAGGAATGGAGGTAGATTCCTCATTCCAGGGAAGTTTCATTGGGAAGGTCAAGGGGTCAGTGGTGCAACCACCATGTGCATGGCCTGACTGACTCAGGAGGAAAGCAGCTGCCAGTCCTGTCCTGCCCATTGCCCAGTGTCCTCTGCTTGCAGTCACACCCTGACAGTGGTGCTTATTGTCAGACTCTCATAATGAGTGATTTGCCAGGACACGAAGATGTACAAAGCCCACCAAGCTATCAAGGTGCTGGCTTAACCTTCTTCATCGTGACACTGGGAATTGTCTCCCCTTTGCTGTGGGAACAATGTCCATTGCCAGACAGGTCCCATTGCTTCTGGGGTGCAAAACCCTCTGAGCACATTGTGTCACCCCAAGGCTGACCTTGCAGGTTGTTTGTGGCCATCCCATGTTACAGAGGGTGGTGTCCCTGGCAAGGACAACAATGTCACTGGAGAATGTGGTCACTATGACTGCAGGAGCCAGGGGACTGGGAGAGCCTTGCAAGCCAACCATGATGCCTTCCCTTTCCCCTTGCCTCCCCAGGCATTTTCTATCCCTCAAGCCCTTCCTCCTGTAAGATAATTAAGGGCACAGGAGAAATTAAGCTAATTCTGTTGGGGCTGTTGAGTCTTTCTTATCATCACTTCCAACTCCCCTGCTTGTTCCACAGATGTAATTAAAGCAGATTTATCTGCTCCAAGACGAAACGCCTCGTTCTTCAAGACCAGTTTCTGTTATGGTGGTGATTTTGGTGCTTTTCTTTCACTTATGGAAGCTCCTCCAAGCCTCACCCAAAATGCTGAGCTCTCCTGGATGCTAGCAGCCATGAATCCCCCCCTCCTTGGTCATCCCTCCCCCTCGATGTCCCTGCTGGAAAGGGCTGTCAGTCTTTGGGCAGATCAGGCAGAGTCACTGCCCGACCTTCCCTGCAACCCCGACCCAGCTGGCATTAAATAACAGCCTGGGCCATTTTGAGATGCTGCCATCACAGTCACCATGGCAACCTTAAAACAGAGCCCAGTGCCAAACTCTGGAGCTGCTACAGCCCCACCAAGCCCTGGGGATAGGTTTAGTAGAGGCATCAAGTTGGAAATGGAACCGTAGGGCACAAGGTCAGCATGAGGCCTCTCCTTCCTCTGCAAGAGCAGGATGAGCCTCCTGAGATCCTCAGCACCTTCGTGCAAGAGCCTGATATTTCAGGAGAAGGGAAAGAAAGGGGAAGGAATGCTCTCTGCCTGCAGGTAGCCTGGAAAGAGAAGAGGCAGATCTGGCTGGGAGCAGAGGAGTCGTGTTGGCCACCACTCAGCAGTCAATATTCCAAGTGGAATACTGAGTCAAAATGCTGGGTCACCAGCTGGAAGACCAGGAGGGCCCTGGTTTGGGTGCAGGCTTGCTGCAGAATTGCACTTGCAAACTCCTCAACCAGACCCTGCCCTCTGGAAGGGCATCAAGAGTTGATGGGCACCCTACAAATGGCAGGAATCCACACAAGAGCTGCGATTACCCGCTCCACACCTTCTTGCCTTTTAGGATTTCTGCTTCCCTGCTGGATTTAAGAGGCTCCAAACAGTCAGTGCTTTATCAAACTTGGGTTTGGATCGGTGCCACTCTCCCTTCCATTCTACCCTGCTCTCTCAGGGTCCAAGGATACTCTTATCATATTGTAAAGACTGCCAGAGTGCCAGCTGTGCCATGGTTACTATCTTTTTTAGTGCTTAGTGTTCCTCATAAATGCAATGTAACATGTTCCCCTGGTTATTTTTTTCTTAAATTGCAGCTAAAGTTGCCTGTGCTTTGTGTCTTTAAGGCAGGCATAAGCCCAAGGATGAAAACCAAACTTAAGGGTCATGTTAAAGGGGATCCCTCAGCATCAGGTGCAGTCACTAGTGCCTGGAGAAGTAAAAGTTGCAATGGGGACATTGATACTAAATCCCAAACCTTTGCTAAACCCAGGAGCACCCAAGTGCCCATAAGTCAGTTTGGGAAAAAAAACAACAACTAACTTGTTCTCCTAAGTGGGTTTTTCTTCCTTGAAAGTTCAGGTTCAGCAGGAGTGTTTGCCTTTCTTGGAAATACTGTGTCAGGTTAGGCCAGGTCTGACTTTTTTCCTTTTCTCCTTTGTGACCATGCTGCCACAAATATGAGATAAGCAACAATTGCAGGGAATATTGTGGTTGCCTCCTTGGGGCTTTACAACAAAGTGGTTATTGATCCCACTAGATAACAGACTTGTGAACATCTTTGAGAAACCCATAGTATCTCCCACATTTGATTAGGCTGTAAATTAATGAAGATTATTTTTCTAACTTTGGAGTTGGCTCTAGATTATTGCTTTTTTGTTGTTTTGTTGTTTGTTTTTTTTTTAAGTAGAGACATGATCATGGCTTCTTTTCATAAGAATGCTCTTAGGCTGATTGATGGGAGTGAATTTCAGAGCTCATTTAAATGAAACACATCCTCATAGTCTTTGCAGAATCAAAGCTTCGACCTCTCCCAGCACATCAGGTGTTTTGGGGTGAGTTGTTTAGTTGCTGGTGGGTTTTTTTGTTGTTGTTGTTTTGGTTTGGGCTTTTTGGGGGGTTTTTTGTTCCATTCACCTTTTAGTTACAAGATCCTCAGGGCAGAGATGGCTTGATAGAAGCTTCAGCTGTGGGGCTGGGGGGTTTTGTGATGCCAGCAGGATCCAGCCTGGTGATAAGGCACAGCTTGGTGTGATGTGATATTTGCTGCTGGTGTTTGATGTGTTTGACCCTGAACCACAAAAAACAAGAAGAGCAGTGCCTTCCTTTTCCTTCCATTCATGGATTTCACCACAAGGGCTGTTGTGTGGCCACTTGGCAATGAGTGTGAAAGATTAACATCTAGGATAGCAGAGCCAACCCCTGGCTGCAGATAATGATGTAGAAGGTATCTCATCCTCCCTGGGGTCACTCTTCTCCCAAGTGCTTTTACTCAACCTGCCAGTTTTAAGGGAGGGAGGGAGATAAACCTGCTTGAACATGTCTCCTGAGTTGCAGAGCTGTTAATATTGTATAGAGCTGGCTGCTCATTTGCTCTTCTACCTGCTATCTTCTCTGCTTTTGACAGTGAGCAGAAACATGCATGCTTCATGCTTCTAAAACTGGAGTGAGGATATTCCCACTGATTCATAATCTAGAAGCACCAGGGCAAAGAGAAGCTCAGCCATTAAAGCATGGTTTGGAGAGTGAAGAGATGTCTCCAGTATTTGTTGATTAGGAAATGAGGGATTAATTATAAAGCTTCATGGCTTCTTCTTTGGGCTTTCCCCCTTTACAGAGTTCATGGAGGGAATTGAAGTACATATTCAGATCCCTCCAATAAAGGGGTGAGAGTCATCTCAACTAATATTTTCCCAGTAGTTACCTACAGCCATGCCCCAGTCTCCCTTCAGAGACAGAGGTGAGAAAATGGCAGTCCCTTGGGGGGGATTCATCTGACCTATTCTAAACATCAGCTTGAGGATGAAACAAACCATCTGCCAGCAGTTCCTGTTGCTCTCCACAGTTACAAGCAGAGCCTTGAAAATCCCAGAGGCAGAAACCCACCACCTGTGCCTGTTTTGGGTGTTGTGATCCCCTCCCTCTGTGAGATGCAGGCTGTGTTGTTCTGCAGGCTTCTGGCACGTGAGCTGCAAGAGGTAATGAAGTTAGGCCAGGAAAAAGTAAGGATGTTTTCTTTATCCCTGAAGAACAAGCATGATCATCTCTTCCTCTGGGGACTTTTGCCTTTTTCCTTTAACTGATTGGTTTATTGATCAAGTAGAGCAGCAGCAGCAGATGTCTTGGGTTGGGTGGCTCTGCTGTCCCAGATGGAGAGCTGGGCAGATGCAAAGCAAAAAACAGGTCCTTCTCCTGCAAAGGACACCCCTAAGACTGCCTAAAGCTGCCTGGGCTGTTTTGTATTAAGATGATTGGGCACATTTACAGAGAAGAGCAATGTTCCTCTAGACTCTAGGCTGGAAAACATTGGCATTTTCTTGAAGTGGGCAATAAAAAAAAAAAGATCAGAGTAAAACCAACCATGTTCTTAGTTTTTGTTGGTTTTGTTTTTTTTTAAATAGCAGATGAAAGATGTATCATACAACTTTTGGGGAGCTCACCCATGCTCCAGTCACCAGAGGTGAAAATGGCAATGTAGAAACTCCAGCATGAAATTGCAGGACCCTGTTTGTTCTGCAGCCCAGGCATGAAAAGCATTTTGGCATAGATCTGAAGTGCCAATTTGGCTTAGTATCCTAAGCAAGCACATTTCAGTTACTGCCTTCCATTCATTTTTATGCTTTTCTGATGCAGATGCAGCTGAACTATACCACTGATTCATGCACACACCTCTTTTCCATATAGATGATGACTGCATCAAAGAAGCCAGAGCTCTGAAATAGCACACAGTGAAATACCACAGCAATTCTCATTTCAAGTCTGGAGTGGCAGAGCAATTTCCAAAAATGAAGGGCAAAGTTCCTAATCCAGAGCAGCTCTTTGCCAGAGAGATGTGGGAGAGGAGAAACAGGATGCATCGTGCATGAATCATCACTGCAACCACCCTGGATTTATTAACTGAAATTATGAGGAACACCAAAAATGATTAAAACCTCAAAATGTCTGGTGGAAGGCGTTGCCTCAAGGACTGGCTCTTGTGAGATAGTGCCATAGTCTCCTTGTTGATTTTAAAGAACTGAAGGCTAAACGGAACAAGCCTTTAAGATTTTACAATTCAATTTTTTAATTTTTTATGATTTAATTTTTTAATTAATTTTTAAAATTTTTTACAATTCAATTTCTTAAAATTAAGGGACAGTCATCACCCCCACCCATCACAGAGATGGGCCTGGGGACTGGGGACTTTGTTCTTCCCCAAAACAGGGTGACCACACTAACTCCTCTTCCTCTCAGACAGCTCATCAGCCTCTGCATGTGACTGCTGCCCCCCAGTCCTATGTTAGAGCCCCCAGTTCCACCCCTGACTGCTTGATAGATTTGCCTTCACCAAGGTGTTGAACAGCATCCTTTGTATAACATGGAAAAGATCCATTTTTGGGGCCCAGGTATTGGCAATAGCAGTGACAATATCTCCTTGGGCTTTCTCCTCAACTTTTTGACCCCATCCCAGTCTTCCTGGATGGAGGGAGGGGGGGACAAATCACCCCCATAGTGGAAGTGGCTCTGCTCTGCTCCACACCAAGCCCAGTCCCACAAGCAGTGATCTGCCTGGCTGCTGCCTTTGGCCTCTCCTAAAAACAAGCCCTGAGATCCCAACATCTGGGAACTCTGCAGGCTGGGAGGGTGGGATCACCCATGTTTTTTGTGGGGTGATTTTGGGGTGACAGTAAGAAGGAGCAAGACTTCTATTGTCCTTCAACTCATACCATTGCCAGCATCCTCACTCCATGGTTTACAAGCTTATTCTTACACTCAAATTCATCTCAGTTGTGTCCTGGCTGTCATAGACCCCAAAGCAAACCATGTGCTCTACCCAAAGGCCAGTCTGGGCTCTGTCCTTGGCAGCTGGCTTGTGCAGGCTCCTGGAGGGAAGGCATCTCCTGGGCTGCTGCTTTTCTTCGCTGATTTTCTGTGAATATTTGCCCCAAACCCCTCCTCTTCTCCATTTCTCTGCTCAGGCTCTCCTATTCTCTGGCCTTGGACATCTTGACTGCCCCTGGAGCTGCATGCTCCTCCTGCAGTGGTTCAGCCCCAAGAGGTGTCTTAGGGTCATGGTGTGAAGTCATTGTGTTGCTCTCCATCCATCATGTCCTGGCCTGGGCTTCTGCCCTCTCTCAAACCTGTCCAGATCTTCTGGGAGGGAGAAATTTGAATTAAATGGTTCTCAAGGGAGCAAGTGTCACCACGGTGCCCCTGGGGGAGAAATCCTAGGGACTGAGAGCCCAGAATATCTCTTCAGTGAAGGAAACCACCTGAGAACAAGCTGCAGGAAAAGCTTGGGATCATGTCAAGGACTCAACATGGAAGGTGAGACATAAGTCCAGCATATAGCCCTCTCCCTTCTGTGCTCACTTAACAGCTAAGTCTTTTCCCACACCAACTTTTTTCCAGCTCTCCTCAGCAATGGAGAAGTGAGGAGAGAAGCAGAGATGCAACTGTGCCTCCCAGAGGGATCTGTTTCTCCTTGGGCAGCCCCTAGGATCTGGAGATAACAATCCATTTCCTCCGCATTTTAGAGATGCCGAGAGAGGCTCAGGCAGGGAAGCTCAAAAATAAATCACCAGCCAGGTCATTTCCACTTCAAGCTGTCAGAGCTCAAGCAGAGGGAGGGGAAGGACTGTTTGTTGGTTTTTCCTTCACAGCTCGACGAGCACACTGACACTGCAGCAGCCTGGATGGAGGTTGCTCTACCGGGGGAACAGCCTCAACCACTGCACTTATTTAAAGACAAAGACCTCCTCTCAGCACCCTGGTTTCTGTATAAACCAGGCAGGGCTTTCAAAGTTTGGAAGTGATGGGCATGAATTTGCCAGAGAAAAGAAAAGAGGGTGAGATGGACCTAGAAACAAAGACTGGAAAGGACATTGAGATACCCTTCACTGTCTGCATGGTTCGGTTCTGGGCTCTGCTCCACTTTGGGCTCTCCTCTCACTCAGGGATGTTCATCTGGGGAGCCTGGATGCCCATTCCTCACTCTTTTTAAAGATGAATGTTAATATGTTTAATTGCCAGTACTCCAGGAAGAGAGCCAGGGCTAAAAAGTATCTACTAAGGAACTGCCAAGAAACACTGTTAAACAGGATCTAGGAAAAAAGCCAGACACAAAAAAATTTATGATCTTTATCTCTGCAATAATAATTTCACAGTGGTCAACAGAGGAGCAGAACAAAGGTCAGAGGTTTCATATCAGCTGGAGTTTGTGAAATCCTTTTGTTTTCTTTCAGTGTGAGCTTGCCCTGGAGATCCCATGCAGAAGACCCTGCAAATGGGTGCAAAAACCTGGCTGTTTGCAGAATGCTCAAACACCCTTCTGAGCCACTTGCCCCCATTCTTTTCTTAGGGCTGGGGAACTGTGCAATTCCAACCAGCAACCTCCCTAGCACTGCCTGTAGCCCAACCCAGATCCTCATCCAGGGAAAACACGTTTCACCTGGTTTATTAAATGTCCCCTAGGAATGCTCCAGTGAACTTCTGTGTCACTGAAACTGCTTTGATCATCTTCAGCTGTCACGACAGGTTTTCCAGGAGGTTTTCATTTGCACAAATGAACCAACACCATCTGAGGTTTCTTTCCTTCCAGTGAGACAGGGGACAAGCAAGGGACCCATGAAGACCTCTGAAAATAAAGAAGAGGCTCTTCTTTTATCATTGTGTCCTGGTTGTATGGTAGAAACAGTTCTAGGCAAAATACACAGCTTGCTTCTTGACACTGCTGCCAAGATTCCCAACTTTACAGTGGGGATCAGATTTCAGAATATTTCCAGCCCCCACAAAGCTAATTGACTATCCAAGAATCTTGGCTTTGGATGTTATTTATTTTTAAGGTAAAATTCTGGTCCCAGAAAAACCTTGAAATCGTGGCCTCTGTGAGCTTTGGTGACTCAAAGTGCTGCAGTTGTCTACACACAGGAGCTTGGTGCCTTTTTGAGATGGTCTTGTATATCTGAGACATCCCACAGTGCTGGCAAAGTGACATGGAGCCAAGGGAAGAGGAGCAAGAGCTGGAGCCTGGGGCTGGATACCCTATAACTTTTAACTTAGCTCTTGGAAACCATGTTTAGACAGCTGAATCGAGCCCTAACACACACACACACACACACACACATAAAATATATATCATAAAATCAACCAGTCACTCGATCAATCACAGGTGATATTTCCAAATCTTTAGATTTCATGTCAGTCCTGGAGGCAATTGAAGCAGTATTTCAAAGCTCAGGACAGTGTTAGGAACACACCATTCACTTCACTGACACTTCCAAGCATACTGAAACATTCAGCTGGCCCAGGCCCTCAGCTCCCCACCCTTCCTCGTGTTCCTCTTCTCCATCCCCTTCTCCCTTCTGCATCTCTGGCACAGCCATGGGAGATGGAGATCCCTGCCTGATCTCCAGGCTGAAAGAGAAAGAGCTGAGTTGGCTGGGGAGAGTTTTGTTTGGTTTTGGTATAGTTTGGTTTTATTTTGGGGTTTTTTTTGTTTGTTTGTTTTTTGTTTCTTTGGGGGTTTTTGTTTGGTTTTTTGTTGTTTTGTTTTGTTTTCCCAAAGAAGAGGTATGCAAAATGCAGGAGGCAAAGCCTTTCCACGGGGTGATGAGGAAAGAGCTGTGACATGGTTTATGGAGCCCTGAGGGGTGATAGAAGGGGCTGGCACACAAACCATCCCCAGCTCTGGGGCAGCATTACCTCAGAAAGTCAACACCTTCTCGGAAAAGCAGAGTATTTTTAGTCTACCCAGTGTATTCAACACATCTTGGAGTACATTAAAATTATAGTCATTATCCCACCTTCTCACACGGGATTCTGGGAGGTGATGGATTGGTGGGTTGTGTGCTGGTGGCATTATCTTCAGCGAGGTCCTCCTGCAAAACAGGATTATTTTCTTTCCCCATTTTACAGCCGCAGCATTCCCAGCCCACCAACACTTGACACTTGAATACTGGGATCTGTTCACATCACACCCTTCTCTCTCCAGGCTCTTGCAACACCCAGGACAACCTCTGGGACACAAAACCAAAAAGCAAAATACATTTTCCACACTCTTGGGAGTGTGAGCTTACATGTGCAGGCTGATTTTTTTCTTCTCCTCAACATTTAACCTCCAAATCCTTCCTGCTTTCCCCTCCAGGGCTGTGCTGGCACGAGAAGGGGATTTATTGCACTGCAGCAACACAGTTAAAAAAAAAATGCAACTTTTTACCCAAAAAGGCACATCAATTTGGCACATGAAAAAAAAAAAAGCACACAAAAAGCCACAAAAATAATTGTGGGGGAATGCAGGGAACAATCTTTTTTCTTGATGGAGAAGCCATTTCCCTTATAAATGAAGTAATCATCAAATTCTGGGTTATCTCTGGTTTTAACCTCACTTGTGAAAGAGCTTCTGATCTCAAGATAAGGTCTCTTTCCCTGTCTTCATTTCTTTTCATCAAAATACGAATTTTATCAACATCTGGAAAAATGGCTAATGGTTCCTGCTGATGCATCAAAGACAAGGAGAAGTCCCCAAAACCCCTCCTGGTGACGTGACACATGTCTATGACAAGCTTAGAATTGTCCTCCAGTCCAGTGTGACCCTGGAGGTACCCCCAGCACAACATGACCATGGACATCCCCCCAGCCCAGTGCAACCTTGGAGGTCATCCCTTCCCAGGGGGGACCTCAGGAAGTCCCTGTTGGGAACATCCATGACAACAGGGTCTTTGAAGCCCCATGGGGTGTTTTTCTTCCACTTGGAGAACCATAGCACATTGCCTGGAGACAATCCAGGCCATCACCTTGTTCCAAGGCAGGATCCACGTGCAGACAAGCTGCAAACCTCCACCCCCTCCTCTTCTCCAGTTCAGATGGAGAAGTCCCCATCACCCTCTGCACATGGGAAACTTTGCCAGCATCTGGCCATTCCCCTGCCTCACACCCATGTTCTCTGGCACCTTCCCAGCTCTTCCAGCAGCATGTTCCTGATTATTTACTCTCTTTAAATGCTGCAGAAAAATGCTGCTTTTCCTGAATACTAAGTAAGGAAGAAAAAAACAAAACCCAAAGCACATTCCCTTTCTGGACTGTGCTTGTTTTCTGGTTTGAAGTTCACTGTTATGGCTAAAAGCTTTTGTGACCCTTGGAGATACTTGATCCAAGTGACCTCTGGTGTTTGGGACACTGACATGGTTCCTAACCATGTTTATTCATGCACAGATCTTGTGTATCTGCCCATCCATCTATCCATACCCATAACTCTTTCTCTTTCTCTCTCTCATTCCAGTGCTATCTGATCAGTTCTTGGCTTTCCTCTACACTTCTTTCCTTGAATTAATATCTTTCCCCTGAGGATATTTTCTCCCTCTCCCGGATTTTCTCTTTTTACACCCTGTCATTCCCCTCTCCATCTTGCTTTCTCCAGACCGGCTCCCCTTCTCTCCAGGCTGCCAATTTTCGGTTGCATTAGGTATTCAGCATAACATATATATTTAAATGGGATGATTTCCACTAACATAAACAGTCTGGCCCATTAATTTCAATAGTGGAGCTGACAGCTCGAGCCTGGAGTCTCATTGCCTGGTGACACATGAGTACAGATGCTTGAACTTGACGGGTAACTCTTTCCAGTGCCTCGCTGCACATCTGCAGGAGGAAGGAAATACTTTCTGTAATGCTGGAAAAAAATAAAGCTGCCTAGATTTCCCCTCCCCCCCCCCC
>JAAWXA010000060.1:1661398-1693235 GCA_038090715.1 Florisuga fusca | reverse complement strand
CCCCCCCCCCCCCCCCACCTCCAGATGATGACATTCATCATTCAAACATTTCAGCTGAGTGGGTGTTCAAGTCAGAGTTTGGATGGGGACATTTATGGTGTGTTACGAGCTCTGCTGTTGATCCTCTGCTCCAACCACTGTGGTGTTGCCTTTACCAAGGATTTCTCCTGAAATCTTCATCTTCAGAACCAGCTGATGACTTAAAACTGAGAGTGATGTCTCTCCTCAATGAGGCTGCAATATTGATGCATGGTAGCAGAATGGAACGAGCAGTGGGATTTCTTTGAGAAGGATTGAGCACAACGTTGAACAGACCGTGCCAAGTATGGGCCCAGTTCTGACCCGAAACACCAGCATTGCTGGTAGGACCCAGAGGACAAAGTTACCAATGAATCAGGAACTGACTCAGAATTTTCAGGGTTTCACTTCCAGTTGCTCCAGGGAAATGTGTGATTAACACCATAAACCCTTCCAGCTTTGCTTCCTCAAAGTAATTCAAATATTGTCACCCGCTGCATCATTATCATAGAATCACAGAATGGCTGGGTTGAAAGGGACCTAAGTTAAATACCATCCAGTTTCAAACCCCATGCCATGGTCAGAGACACTTTCCACCAGATCAGGTTGCTCCAAGCCCCATTCAACCTGGTCTTGAACACTTCCAAGGAGGGAACATCCACAAGTCCTCTGGGCAACCTGTGCCATTGTCTCACCACCCTCAAACTAAAGAATTCCTTCCTAATAACTCATATAAATGTTCCCTCTTTCAGCTTAAAAACATTCCCCCCTTGTCCTATTCAAGGACTTCATACCCATGTAAAAAGTCCCTCCCCAGCTTTCCTGTAGCCCCTCCATGTATCAGAAGGTGCTCTAAGGTCTCCCCAGAGCCTTCTTTTCTCCAGGCTGAACAACCCCACCTCTCTCTGCCTTTCACCATAGCAGAGGTGCTCCAGCCCTCTGATCATCTTTGTGGTCTCCTCTGAACTTGCACCAACAGCTCCATGTCCTCCTTGTGTTGGGTACCTCAGAGGCAGACACAATAATTTCCAGAAAGACCAAGATACCTGTCGGAGAAGTTTTGTGCTGAAGTCTGTTGCTGAGCTGTGCTCCTACTGTCACCCTGTGTATGATCTTTGCTTGGGAGCTGGGCAGAAGGAGGAAATGGGCCACAAGTGTCACTTTGTGGGACACAGCCATGGGGGAGAGTCATGAGCACAAACCTGAGTGCAGAAGCAGGGAGTGGAAGTAGGAGTGGAAGCTGGGCTCTTACTTTCAGTGGGGCAGCAAGAGAAACCAAATCTGCTGGGCTACCTGCTACTGTCTCCCTGAGTATAAATCACAATTTTCAATCTCTCTTTTTTTCTCTTTCTGAGCAAAAAAATCAGATTCTGGGGATACTGACCTGCCTCTACCTACGGAATTCTTGCCGCAGCATACACCAGCTTTGCCTGGAAATGGAGAATGAAAACAGGCCTAGACATGGCAAAAACTGCCAGAAAGTCTTCTCCTGCCTCCACAACAATCTCCCAGTAGCCTTGTCCTTTGAGTGTTGGAATATAACCTTTGAAATCTTTTTCCTTCTCTTTTTGCAACACACTGGGCAGCGAGGTCTTCTCTCCTGCCTGAACTCCCAGCAACTTGAGGTGGGATGCTGAGAGCTTTGGGCTGATTTTGGAGGGAAATTAGCTGTGTTGACATGGAGAAAAAGGAAAGAGCTTCCACTGAAGTCTAAGTCATGGGGATGGATTTCAGTGGTATGCCTAGAGCACTAGTAAGGAAATCTATAGGGAAAAGTCACCCAGCCTGCAAGATGTCTCTAGCAAAGGTCTTGGAAAGCACAACACAGTTCCTGCTGAAGGAGAGCAGACTCACTCACAGACCTCCTTTCTGAACACAGGATGAAGAAATGTAAAGACATGAGGAACTGTTGACGTTGGCCCTGCTTCGAGCAGGGAGGTGGATTGGGTTGTCTCCAGAGGTCCCTTCCAACCATTATTTTTGTCTGATTCTGTGATTCTGTAATATCCTTTGCTCTATCTAGGTGGAAGCTGAATTCTGCAACTGCTAAAATGCAGTAGGCTACAGAGTATTGACCTTTAGGTCAGAGATCTTGTGACATACCTCATCAATCCACCATCCTGCCAGGCTCTGATCCTCTCTCCTGAAAGGGCCTGATGAAGGCAGGAATCCATAAAAAAATAGGTTTGACACTGCCATGCACCATAGACACTATGGGCTTTTTTGCCTAAAAAGAGGCAAATCTGGTCTGGATTAAAAATAACAAGCCCTTCTTTCTGTTGAAGTCTGTTGAAAAGGCAACAGCAAGCAACATCATTCTGTAACTGATTAACCAAACTGAAAGAGCTATTCAGCTGATCCAGAGTACATATTTACATTCAGTAATATGGTCATTTATTGCACCCTGTGACCTACTGAAGCATGAACAAGACTTTTCCCTTCCCTGTGTCCCACTGAGTTTCCTTTCAGCACAATTGTTGTCTCCAGGCCCAGAAGTTTGTCCTGATGAGCCTGGATTTTCCAGAGGAAACTCCTATTTTGTGGCTTTCATTTTGTATCTTTTCTAGAGCAGCTAAATTCAGGTGGTAATTCAGAGGTGGGAAGGAAGGGGCTTTCTTTTCCTTGATACAGCTAAGAAATTCTTGGGTTTGGTGGACATTGATGCTGAGACACCCTGGGGAGCTGATGGGTAATTTTACATGAGCATCAAGGCTGAGCCAAACTCTGTGTCAGGACATGGTTTAGTGGTGGACTTTTCCAACCAAAACTATTCTCAGATTCCTTCTTGATTTGGTTGAGAGTAGGAAATTAGATGTTTCTTGTATGTGATCATGTCTCATGATTGGTTTGGGGCTGAACCGTTTCCATGCCAGCTTGTGGTGGGGATGAACTGAACCCACACTGGGAACCCTGTTGATGAATCTAGCTGGAGATCACAGCATGCAGCTGACTGAATCCCAGGTCAAGTGCCAGGAGGGGGAGAGACCAAGTGATCCAACAAAAATCTACTCAGACATGTTTTCAGCTTGAAATTCCAGCCCCACAACCTTTAAAACCATCTTTGAAGACACTGCTTTTTCTGGTTGGTTTCTTGGTCCAAATCATGCACCACCTGAGTGGACCAACATATAAAGTCCTTAAATTTGCAGACCTCAGAAGCCCAATTCTGTGATTTTGGAGCCATCTGATAACAAGCAGAAGCTTGTGTTCTCCTCTGGGCCTCTTGATCCCAGCCCACAATTGCTGGGAAAAGATTTGGGCCACCTTAAAGCATGGACCACATAGTAAATTATTTGCCTGTTTATATCCTGTAATAAAAAAAATACAGAAACCTTCATTCTTCCCCTCCTGAGACTCTCAACTTATGCATGTATCTAGTTTATATGATGACATGATATAGTTTTTATAATATATTAGATAGTTTATGTAGTAATTTATATATTAATAAATTTATATAATTTTTATAGAAAACAAATCAGTTTGTTTAAATCATACATGGTGTCTGAAGCTTTTGCAAGCACTTGAAGAGCTTCAGTGGCACAGCCCAAGTGCTTGTGCCCCTGTTGCTGCAAAGGGGAAACTGAGGCACGTTTGGACCCAGCCGCTTGCTAAGGTCACAGCCAGAGCAGGATTTCAGGTCCAGAACAGCAAACTTGGGACTTCAGAGGAGTTTTGTGCCCCTCAGGACAAGAAAGACATTGAGGTGCTGGAGTGTGTCCAAAGAAGAGCAACAAAGCTGGTGCAGGGTCTAGATCACTCCCTGGGCAGCCTGTTCCAGTGCCTGGCAACCCTTTCAGTGAAGAAATGTCTCCTGTTATCCAACCTAAACCTCCCCTGGAAGAGCTTGAGCCCATCTCCTCTTGTTCTATCACTTGTTACTTGGGAGAAGAGCCCAACCCTCACCCCACTCCAACCTCCTTTCAGGGAGTTGTAGAGAGTGAGGTCTCCCCTCAGCCTCCTTTTCCCTACCAACCCCGGTTCCCTCATAAGACTTCCAGCCCCTTCCCCAGCTCCTTTGCCCTTCTCTGGACACACTCCAGCCCCTCCATGTCCTTCTTGTTCTGAGGGTCCCAGAACTGACCCCAGGATTTGATGTGCAGCTTCACCAGTGCTGAGCACAATTTTGTTCCTTGACTGATGTTCATCCAACACATCATCCAGGAGGGAGAAGTTGGTGGACAGACTAACAGGAAAACACAAATAACCAGTGTTACTGGCCACCCCCAGGAGCAGACTGCACACTTTTGCCATGGGACAATGCTGTTATTGCAAAACACCATGGCCAGGCTGAGAGGAGCATCCTCTGCATCAGGGCAGTTCTTTCTTCCTGAGGAGCATTGCAGCTTTCTCTAAGTCCTCACCATGTGGTGACCTGGTCTGGAACTCAGCCTGTGTCACAGTGTCACAAGGGAGAAATTTTTTTTGCCTAAATATAGATGGCTTGTGCCATTTGAGATCATAGAATCATAGAATGGTTTGGGTTGGAAAGAATCTTAAAGAATATCCAGTTCCAACACTCTTGCCATGGGCAGGGACACCTCCCACCAGACCAGGTTGCCCAAAGCTCCATCCAACCTAGCCTTGAACATTTCTAGGGATGGAGCAGCCACAACTTTCCTGGGCAACCTGTGCCAGTGTGAGATGTCCCAGAGCATCCAAGTCATCCGTAGACACCTGGCAGACAGCAGACCCTGGTGCCATTAGGTTTGCAGATGATCTGTGGCTCTCTGGAACTGTAGCAAGAGGCCCATTGTAGCATCTTATGACATCAAAAACACCAACATCTTTTATGTTAGGCAACTGAATCACACTTTTATGGCTGGTCATCTACACCACACCTAATCACTGCAAGCTAATAACTCCATCTCCATTGGCTGTCATAGCTGCTGAGACACTTTGGAGCAACTCACATGCATAGACCTAAGTGCAAAGGTTTAATCTGGTCTCTGCATTGCAATCATGGGGCTTCACATGTAGTTGTTTCCCAGCCTGCAGAATGGGAAAGACATATCCAGGGAACTGGGGGGCTCATAATTTATATTACTCATGGGGAACTCTGCTGAGAAGAGTCAAATCCACTGGCCCAAAGTAGACCTTGCCAGTCTTTGGTTACAGGAAACATTTTCACATGTGCTGGGAAGCATCCCAGTTGGTTTATCTCCCTTTTAGTGGTCTACCTCTATGCTTATCACCCTGGTAGTTTCTTTTTTTTTTTTTTATGATTCAGATCTATCTAAACAGTCTGGGCAGTGGAGATGAGCCCCACTATTCAACTCGGAGTTGGCAATCATATCTTAAAAGTGCCCATTTCAGTCCACTGGCTGAAAGAGGAACCCGTGACAATGAGTTCAGAGATAGAAGTTTGCATTGGAGCCACCTAAAGTGAGGTGAGCTGGATGCCACCCCCAATTTCTGAACCATCCCCACTTTCAGACATGCAAATGAATAAAGCCGGGCTGCAAGCACAGCTCCAGAGGGATCTCCTCTACATTTGATGGGCATTGAAACCCAGAAGTCCACAGTGAGTGGGAGTGAGCCCATCTGAACAGCTTGCTGCAACCTGGAAGCCAGGCTGAGAACAAGAACCAGATGGTAAGATGTGAGACCTTGATTAATAATATGAATTCCTACTCTGTACAGCAGGCTCCTCATCAGCACATCTCAGCAGGCTTCATGTGGCCATCAGTCTCTGAGAAGTTACCTGTGATCATTTTTGCAGCCAAATGAGTCTCCGGAGTCCAAAGCCCAAACTGATACCATATGTATCTCCTCAGCAGCCCAGACTCAAATGCATCACTTTGGAGTCAGATCTGGAGAATGGTTGTGTGCAAATTGAAAATCAGGTTTGGGATCAGCCTGGGACATGACTGCTCACGTAGGGATTGCCTGAAGCAGAGGGAACAGACCAGGGACAGCTTCATGCAGGGTTTTCCTCCCAAGCCAAACTCCTGGCTTTTGCCCTGTCTGCAGAGGCAGGAGTTGTCCTGGCATTTCTCTGCCATTTTTTCCACCCTCATTCCACTTCAATGCTGCCTGCAATGATTCGGGACTCAGCTTGGGGAGATACGTTTCTTAGAACCAGAGACTCACAGAATCATAGGTTGGCTTGGGTTGGAAGGAACCTTAAAGATCATCCTGTTCCAATCCCCTTCATGGGCAGGGACACCTCCCACCAGACAAGGTTGCTCCAAGCTCCATCCAACCTGGCCTTGAACACTTCCAGGGATGGAGCAGCCACAGCGTCTCTGGGGAACCTGTTCCAGCATCTCACCACCCTCACAATGAAGAATTTCTTTGTAATGTTTAAACTAGATCTCCCCTCTTCTACTTAAAAACCATTACCCCCTGTCCTGTCACCACATTCCCTTGTAAAAAGTCCCTCCCCATGGAGGGGGCCTGCTCTTCTTGGACGACAGGCTCTCCTTGAGTTAGTTCTGCTGTTTCTGAACTTCTTTACCTTCTCACAGTGAAAGACATCAGTTTTTAGCACATCAGGTGAAAAGACTAATTTCAAAACATTATGACCTGGGGGCTTCAGCGTATTCTGGAGCAGCTCTAGCCCAGCCTGCCTTGCCACATGTACATCTCCCCCCTCAGCCCAGCATTTCAGACACATTTCCAACAAGCAAACAGCAGCAGCAGCAGGTCCAAAGCCCATGGCACAGTCTCTGGGGTCACACAAACCTGCAAAGTTCTCCTTGCACACCCCACCTGCAGCCATGGAAGGCACCCAGCAGCCACCCGAGCCTCCCAAAAACCTGGTGCAGGGGTTGCCCCATGGCAAGAGGCTTTTCTTCACCTGCTCCCTCACACTTATCGATGGGAATATCAATAAAAACTTGTTCAAAGCTCCCTTTGGCTTCCCAATGATTACTTGGGAATAGTCCAACCCTCCAGCCCCAGCCATGCTTGTAATAAGGGGACAGGGGGATCAAAAGCATTTTAAAATGGCCTTGCTAATCAATCATCAACAATTGGGTAAATTAAGCCCTGCAGTCTTTCCTTTTGCAAGCAAGGGATCTGCAGGACGTGTCCTTAATGAGCAGATTCCTATCCCTTTAATATTCCTTAATACCTTTCTAGAGGAAATGAACCGCAGGGAGACTTTGTTGGTGGAATGAAAGGAATGCAGATAACTGCTGGGCTCTGCTTTCTCACACGTAGGGCTGAGAAACCCTGCTTGCACAAGGAACATTGGCTTTCACAACAAGCCAGTTTCCTTTCAAAGATCCTGATAACCCTCCTGATAACTCCTCTGGCCAGTGCCATTGCCAAAAGGCAGGCATTTGTTTCCCTCCTCCCTGCCAAGCCAAGCCCTGTCCTTGCTCATCTCCACTGAGGCTCATGTCCATCTGTGCTGATGGTTTGTTTTCTAAAGCCCATCAGGAAGATGAGCATGCTGCTCCCAAGGCAATGGCCCCAGAAGCCCATTCCTGTTAATTATTGACACAAAAGAGGCAATGCAAATATCAGAGGAAGACAAAGAAAGCTTGGCTCATCCTAAGGCTTCACTGGGACTGCTGGGATGTTTGTTACCTTTTTCCATAGTACGAGGCATGGCTCATTTTCTGGATCCCTCTGGGAGGCCTTTAATGAATCTCCTTAAGACCCGGGGTGTGGGAGATGCCTTCTGTGTGTCTTCTGTGGCTCATGGCTCTTGTGGTCTTTTATTGTAGGTTGTAAGCATGTTAGAAGGTCTTAGGAAGAGTCTTGTGGCCTGTAGTACAGGATAATGGGTTCTACAGACCATCTGTGCCCAGAGACATCTGTCACACCATTGTCTCCCAGCCTAGAAATCAAGACACCAGTGCTTCATGACAGCTTTAAGAATATGAGGAGCTTCTAGGAATGAAAATTGTCCCAGTCTCCAAATGGTACCCATCTACAAAGGGCTAATGAGGAGACATACATGGCAGCTCTGCTAAATTCAGTTGGCTGAAGAAGGGAATAATTTGGGTGCTCTGGCCATTCACTAGAATACCTGCAAATTATGTGATGGAAAACTATGCTGTTCCAACACATTAGGATTAGATTTGCACAGGAAGCTGCTCTGGTCATCTTCCTTGGAGCCTCCATGGCACATCTTCCTCCTTCACAGGCAACTAAAATAAAAGGGAATTGATGAGATTTTGTCCACCAGCAGCAAAAACCTCTATTGATTACTGGAAGGCTCTTAAACAAGAGTAATTCACAACCTTCTTCAGTTTTGAAGGCAAGCTCTAATTTAATATCATTATGTCTTCGTGCCCCCACACATTCCACTGTCTCATTCACTGAGCTTTTATTGGCCTTTAGATAATTTATGGCTAGGTATGATGCCTTTTATCTGACCTATTTTTAGCTATTCTTGCTTTTTAATTTTTTTTTCCTGCCATCACAACTGGCAATTAAAGTAAAAAGGTTTTTAGAAAAGGACAATAAAGTTCTACCCATCTTTAACCTTTATTTCTTCTTTCTCATATGCTGGAGAAAGCATTTGTTATTGCCACAGTATTTTGACGACAGGAGTTTATGATAAAAAAACTTCCCTCAGATAGCATTTCTTTCCTTTTTTCTTCATTTCAGCAAAGTCTAAAACATCTGACTTTGCCCCAGAAATCTCCATCAACAACCCTGACTGGGTGGCACAGCTGCTAAGTGCATCCAGTTCACTCCAGGTTCTGAGGTCCAGAAAATCTTTGGGCTTTAGGGGTTAAAATGTCCTCAGGTCTTCAACAGATTCCAAGGAGGCTGTTGATGGCCATTCCTCAGGTTCTGGCCTCCCAAAGTTTTCATAACTCTTTGGTGCAGAGAGAAAAACAGGAACAGTTTTTACCTGGTTTTTGTTTGTTTGTTTTAATAAAGAATTTTGTTTTCTAATATTTATAAAAACAATATTTTGTTCTATAATTTATACTATTAGGAAACATAAAATACATGATTTTATTTATAACTGAAATATTATTTAAATTTTTGATATTTTAATGTTTCAAACGTGTGAATTATTTATCTGAAACAAGCAGAGAAATTAAAGAAAGTTTTCAGAACTGGAAGGCTGAAGAGGTCCTTGTGCCCCTGTGTTTTCTTCTTCCAGCAATAAGAGTTGATCTGCCTGTAAAAACCAAAAGAAATCAAAGCACATGAGATAGCTGTTCTTCATGCTCTTTGTGTTGGAAGCAAGGCCAGATGACCATGCAAATCACTCTCACTGACTTCAAAGCTCTTTTGTCCTAAACTTTTCCCACTAAATAATTTGGTCCATGAAATCTTTCCCAGGGGAAGGATTTGGTCTTTAGGTCCTGGTGGGTCTCTAGTGCTGCATCCCCATGAGTTCTCCTTTGGTGTTGTCCCAAGAACAAACCAGGAATTCTGGGGGGCTGGGATGTCCTTCAGGCAACTACCAGGGTTGGTAAATGGAGATTTACCAACCACCAAATCCCAATCCATGGTGGGATTGCTGTCACATTGGAGGCTCCATGGTGGACCTGGGGAGTCCAAGAGGATCACCCAAGGATGGACATGCAGAGAAGAGCCATCTGGGTTCAGTTAGAGGTACCATCTCACCATTGCACTGACTTCCACACTATGTCTGGAGATAGATGTTGTTTGGAAACAGAATTTACCATCGGACAAGGAGGTTTTGCTGGGATCCAAGTCCAAATCTGCAAGGACTTGGCAATTTTAGCAGAACTTACCCAGGAAAAACTTTCCAGCATCTTGCCTTGATGCAGCTGTGGGCACTCAGAAACATTTTGTTTGGTTCAGGAATTTTAGGCCAGTTCCTCACTGCTGCCTTCTTCAGCTTTGCTCTTCACCTCCCACCTCTGACAACCAAGGCAAAACTCCGAATTCTGGAATGTCTCCAGGCCTCCCACATTAACTTGCAAAAAGTTCTGCTAATTCTGATGTTTCTCTGCTATTTTTAAGATAAATGTCATTATGTTGACATTTTCTCCATAGAACAATTCCAGTTTCTGGACGTATTTTTAGACATATTTTATCCACAACTCTTCCATCACTGTCATTATTTATTTTTTTTTTTCCCTCTGCCTTTCTGGTAAATATAAAATTACCTTGGTCTATGTATAAATACATGCATACCATGGTGTAATGTTATAAATACTACGTGTAATTCACTGTGATATTGATATAAATACCACAGACAAACAGGGCAGTGTTAATTAAACCTACTGAACACAAAAAATTTCCAGAGTGTCAAAACCCCATGGTTTGGGAGTTTTCTCCCAAAGTTTCAGTGAGCCATGGCTTGGGTCTGCCAGAAGTAGCTGTCCTGTGCCATGGCCTGATCCCTCTGAATGTGCCAGGTGTCCTGCAGGGATTTCTCCTTCATCCCAGCCCTGGGGAGGGAAGTGATGGATGCTGCAGCCGTGTTTGGTGTTAGAGCTGTCCGGATTCCCCAGCCACATTCCCACATGGAGCAGCCACCACGGTGCTGCTGATGAGAACCAAAGATCACGAGGCAGATTTCCCCACTCTTCAGCCAACACGAAGAATCATAAGACTGGATTTGGAAAAAAAACAACACAGGGTTTTAGAAACTCTGCGTGTGAGTTGTTTTCACCGAAGAGTTTCATCCAAGCAGATTTCTCCAACTACAAGGAAGAGAAATTGATTTAAGAAGGAAAAAAAAAAAAAAAGAAATCCCTCAAAACTGCTGAATATCCACTAGGATCCAGGGGCTGGGGCTTTTGAGTAGACACTACAAGAGGCCATGGGCAGCAGGTAAATTGTGTAGGATTTACAGTGGGATTAAGCAACAGGGCAGGTCTCTAACCACTCTATACACAGAAGATAATAATGAAAAAAAAATTCAATCATATGCACTCTAATCCCACGATGCTAAAATATGAAGAGGAAAACACATGGCAATGTTTTACCCTTGTGTCTGTCTACTTATTTTGTTTGCCTGGTTGTGAGACACCCTGCACAGGGCATTGTCTCAGGCTGCATGCCCACCCTGGAGGCAAAACCTTCCTCAGAGGAATAGGCAGCAAAAACGCCATAAATAAATAATGTGCATTTTAAAAAATTACAGCCTTAAGCCATCTGATGATACCATCTGATTGGAAGAGACAAATGCTGTACTTAAAGAAAAGGAAGGGGAAAAAAAAAAAAAAAAGTTTTGTCACTGGAGGTCATGGAGTTTTGGGGATCTCTTTGGGAGAGAGGAGCTCCCCAGCAGCAGTGAGTGGGCTGCAAAAAACTGACAGATATGAAAAGGAGTTAGAAAAGTGGTGTGCACCTTGGGTCTTCTAGTAGATATGGGGCTTGTCCACCAGGAAACACATGTTTTTTCATATAAAAGTTTGTTGGCCACAAGGTTTCTGAGGTTTTTTAGTATATATGGTGCTTTCCTCCTGGGCAAGCTTGAGGAGTGGGCCCAGGTGAACTCGATGAAGTTCAAGAAGGCCAAGTGCAAGGTTCTGCATCTGAGTTGGGGCAATCCCAAGCACAAACACAGGCTGTGTGGAAAATGGATTGGGAGCAACCCTGAGAAGAACTTGGGGGTGTTGGTTGATGAGAAGCTCAACATGAGCCAACGATGTGGTCTTGCAGCCCAGAATGCCAACCATGAGCTGGGCTGCACCAAAAGCTGCCTGGCCAGCAGGTCTATGGAGGGGATTCTGCTCTACTCTGCTCTTGTGAAACTCCACCTGGAATATTGTGTCCAGTTCTGGAAGGACAGAGAAACTGTTGGAGTGAGTTCAGAAGAGGACACAAAGATGATCCGAGGGCTGGAGCAGCTCTGCTGTGAAGACAGCCTGAGAGAGTTGGGGTTTTTCAGCCTGGAGAAAAGAAGGCTCTAAGACAGTAAGAACTTTCAATACTTAAAGGTGGCTTGTAAGATGGAGAGAGATTTTTTTAGTAAGACCTGTTGCAAGAGGACAAGAAGAAAACTTTTCCAGTGAGGGTGGTGAAGCACAGGTTGTCCAGAGAGGTGGTAGATGCCCCATCCCTGGAAACATCCAAGGACAGGTTGGATGGGGCTCTGAGCCACCTGATCTAATTGAAGATGTCCCTGCTCATTACAGGGGGTTGACTAGATGACCTTTAGAGGTTTTTTCCAACCCAAACCACCCCGTGGTTCCATGAGTATGCAGGCTCTTTTAGGACAGATGGTGGTTGCCCCCGAGGTTATACAGAGATGCAGGGGTGAGCAGAGCTGTTACACTTCACCATTACCCAGAGGTGTCAGTATCCAGAACAGCAACATCACAGTGGTGGGTGGTACACCAGATCTGTTCTTCCCACCCACCCCAAAATCCCATTTCTGGGCAGAACAGTCAGGTTCTGGGGTGAGGAAAACAGAGAGGGCTGGGTTCATGCTCACCCTCTGCTCACAGCTGGGCTGGCAGAGTTGTAAGAAACATTTTTTTTTTTTTTTTTTCCTAAAATTCAGACCAGGTCAGATGAGATCAGGGGCAGGGATGAGGTCAGACTGTGCTCATCACTGTGATAACTCTGTGTGTGCTCTGCAGGGAGAGGAGCTCTCCCCTCCTTGCACCCCCTGCCAGCCTCTCTCAGTGGCCTTAGCCACAGCCCATAAATTAACTGGATATTTTATCACTTTTTAATTAACAATGCACTTGTATACTATGTACTTGGATACCTACGAAGCAGCATAAATAATAAATGCAAAACAGCAGCAAATTTATCAGTGCAGTGGGGTTACTTGCATCAGTATTGATCCCTCTTTATAGCTACATCTTCTTCCAGGCAAAAGATAATATATTTTATACTCACAGAGGGGTTAATTACTGCTTAAAAGAAATTGATACTAACTGGCCAAGCAACAGAATCCATTAGTTGTGTTTAAAAGAAATCAGTCGATGTGATTTTCTCACAGCTGGTTTGGGGGGTTATTTACATTTCTAGGTGCTAGTAATTTGCATGGAAGAAATCTTTGGCACTGATAAGAAGCACTTCAGTAATTAAGCTTCTAATGTAGCTCAGTGGCTGGTGTAGTTCACTGAAAGTTCACATTTAAACTGACCAGAAATGCAATTCTTTTAAAAATTTGAAGGAAATCAATCAATTAAAAAGGCAAAAACCTGCTGGAGAAAGTGTTTCTTTCAGCTGGGAGCTAATGGTTGGTTTTGGGTTTTTTTTAAACTTTGAGAGATTTTAAGCATTTACCCAGAATAAAATTAAGGCAATGATGAAAACAAGAAACTATTTGCAAGTGAAAGATTTTTTTTTTTCTTGTTTTTTAGTCCCAGAATGAAAACTTCAGACTTTCTTGAACATATTCCTACAGATTCTTTATTTATTTATTTATTTATTTATTTATACTTTTAAAATTCTTTTTTTGGCAATTCAACAAAAGCTGACAAAAATCTCCTGGCCATTTTCTGGGTAAGCTGACAATAAGCTCCTGGCCATTCTCTGGGCAGCTGTATTTCTTTTTTTTTTCCCTTTTTTTCCTAAAAATAAAGTTTGGCTAAAAAAAAAACCTAGCACTGCAATTTAGACCTGTTTGAACAGGAGAACCTCATGTTCCTTCCTCTTAAAGTCTCCCTGTGCTTTGTGCTAAGGATATTATTAGGACATTACTGTCCTACAGGAAAAATCCCAACCTGAGCTCAGGGCCTTCCCGAGCCTCTTTATGAAGGAAGACTTTCTTCAAAGCACCCATAAAGCTCAGAAAAAAAAAGATAGAATTGAGAGGGAGGAGAGGATAAGACTTGTCTTGCTGCAGAGGAGTGGCAGAGCCACGTGGTCCTGACACAGATGGGGTGGACATCACCAAACATCAGACACCCAGGAGCTGCTCTGTGTCTGACCCAATCACCCCCTTGATGATCAGGGGAGTAAAATGGACATTTTTAGGATGAGGTTTTTCTGCCTTGAATTGGGCAATGGGTTGAGGAGAAGAAACTCACCCTGGGCCCGTTGGCTGTGAGGGTAATCGCTGCTCGTAACACTAATATTTTTGTTTCATTAATATCTTTTTGCTCCTCAAGAGAAATACTTGTGTTCAGCTTTACCCACGGGAATAACTCACCCAACTGGAACTCTCCATGGGATGGAGATGTGGTGCTCACCACCTTCAGTGACACCACTTTCTGCAGGTCAGGCCATGCAGGTGAGTAGCACTCTGCTTCATCTTCTCAAGTTGCCTGGAAATTTCTGCTGCTGCTGCAACAAAAGAGCTCATTTTTGCTGTCCCTTGAGGCACGAGGAATTCCTCCATTGAGAAACCACAGACCAGGCACAGCTCTTCCAGAAATATTGGGTTATTTCACCCCAGGTGACCCCTGGGTGGAGGAGGAGGGAAGGGATGGTTGTTCAGCATCTCATGTCAGCACCAGTGAAGAGTTTGGGAGTGGAAGAGGAAACCCATGGCCAAACTTCTGGTCAGGTCTCTGCTCTGGCCACTCTTCTCCACAGCTGGGACCAGGGCTGGGGGATGGAGCTGCCATTTGAAGTCCATTTCTTCTTCCTACTCAGGTCCTTTTATCTGGGAATGCTTTCAACAAGCTCGTAACCTCTGGATGAGTTACAGTCCATCAGCTAGAAAAACACAGAAAAGATGTGATTTAAAGATTTTGTGCACAGATCACAAGGAAGCACTTTCACTCACACTGTTCAAAATTGTGCTTTCTCTCTGCCTCCAGTTTTTCTGATGACAGTTCTCACCCTCTGGTCATTGCCCCAGCAAGGTTACAGAGTTAACCTGTTCTCCAAAATCTGTTCTGTACACAGATCCTGGCAGACCGTGGATATTGAGATACTAAATCTCTTAATTTTCTGTTAGATAAGCCAAGTGGACCAAACAACTTCATTCTTCACTCCTATTATGGAGCAGATGGCTGCTCACAAAGAGTCTCAGTGCCTTGGGTTTGGTCTCTCCCCTGGTCTAGAGGCACTTTTAGCACTCTTACAGACTGCCCAATGATTGGAGCCCTTGGGTCTTCTACATCAATGAAAATCTGGAACCTCAAGTAGGATGAAGGAAATACACCTTTGTTTTCACAGCCAACCAGAAAACTTGAGGTCTTTCATTTATAAGATTAGAAACAGAAAGAGGAGATTCCAGGTTGGGGCTATTTTCCAGGTAGTTCATTTTAACTGGAAGATCTCAAGCACAGCAACCTTTGAGCTCCAGGTTGATTTATGTTCTTCTTCAGGTTTCATCGTGCAACCTCAGGACTAGACCATCCAGAAATATCCTCTGTGGCACCATGGCATCCTGTGGATCCCTCACTGCCTCAGTGGTTTAACCTAGGAACTCCCAAAACGTGAGACAACCCTTTCCATGGGGCTGTTAAAGGGAAGTGCAAGATGGGTGGTTTGGTTTGCAACCACAGGCAACGTTTGTGCTGTGATATGAAGGCAAGAACTGACTTGTAAGTGCAGGCATGGAGTGAAAAAGGTGAAACCCCCAACTCAACCTAACTCACCATGGAGACAGCCACATTTCTGTGCCGAAGGGGCCTACAAGAAAGCTGGGGAAGGGCTTTTTACATGGGTGTGTAGGGAGAGGACCAGGGGAAATGGTTTAACACTTGAAGAGGGGAGATTTAGGTTAGACATCAGGAAAAAATTCTTTAATTTGAGGGTGGTGAGACACTGGCACAGGTTGCCCGAGGAAGTTGTGGCTGCCCCATCCCTGGAAGTGTTCCAGGCCAGGTTGGATGGGGCTTGGAGCAACCTGGGCTGGTGGGAGGTGTCCCTGCCCATACAGAGGGGTTGGAAAAAGATGATCTTCAAGGTCCCTTTCAACCCAAACCAATCTATGATTCTATGAACTCTGTAGCAGATGGTCAAGAAGGAGCTGTCTGGCTGCCCTTGGTTTGAGCAATGTTCCAAAGTGCTTTCCTCTGTAATTCCCTGACCAGCTGCACAACCAGTGCTGCCTGAGCAGGTGCTGGGCTGGTAAACAGAGCACTTGGACATTGCTTAGTGATGCCCCAACACATGCTCCAGAGTCCTGCTTTTTTGTTGTTGTTGAAATACCTTGTTTTGCTCAAGTTTCTCCAGCTAAAGAAACACTTCAGCTTCTGTTTTGCAACAGTGGCCAGAGGGATGCTCAGCCCCTTCAGTCTGTGTTTTGTACCCCTGTCCAGTCCCTCTTGAGGTCTAGAAAAGAAGTTGGGGTGTTCTTGTAAATTAATTCTTCAAGTATGTAAGATAATGAGTGTCTCAGTGACCAGGAATCCTTGACTTTTCTAAAACACTTGTTTCAGCACACAAAGGTTGTGCTACTTGGTCAAGGTTGAGCCACCAGAGAAAAATGGGAGTGCCCTTGTCTCTGTGTACACTGAAGTAGTTGGGAACTACATCAAGTTGTCCTTCAAAAACACCTGAGGTGGAGGTGGGAGCCCAAGCGTGAGGAGATCTCCCTTCTGTGCTGGAGGAAGGAAACCAAGGGCTGAGGAAAGAGGGAGGAGGAAAGCAGGGGTGAGAATGCACCTGAGCATCCTCTCCTGGAGAGATTCTCCTAAGGGACTGGAGCACAACAGCCTGGCTGCATTTGAAAAGCAGCATCTCAAACCTGGCCAATAAAAAAAGGAACAAATGAACGAATAAGAGACTGTCCCAATCCACAGAGTCCTGGGACAGGCTCACATCCAAAGCTCAGCTCTTCCCAGACTGGGGTGAGGACTGAGATACAAGGTTCTGGTTTGAGCTGCTCTCAAGCAGGGACATCAGGCAGGCTGGCTGAAGGCCTTCTGGTTTTTACTGCAATGCTGCTGCCCTGCCAAATAGGCTGAGCTGGGAAAACAATCTATAATTGACTACAGAGGCATGAGGTTATAATGATTTACCCTTTTTCTGAAGCATGCACATAACCTCTGCCAATTAGCCAAGAGTTAGAAAGATTTTCAATGACAATATGTCCAGGGGGAGGAGGCACTGGGGTGGGGAGCAGTGGGTTGTTGTGGCTGAAAATTACCAGAGTCTGAGTTGCAAGTTGTAGGAGCTGGAGCTCTGATGATGCAAAGAGAAGATGCAGTGAGTAGATTTGCTGGCAGATGAGCAATGAAGCACAGGGCTTCCCAGTTGGAAATGGGAAGAAGCCTGGCACAGCTGGTAAGTGGGTTTTTGGAGGCATGGCATGGTGCCCTTCTTTCCTTACCATCACACAGCACCTACACAGGACACTCGAGCTCCTGGCAAGCAGAATTAGAGGTAGTGATGGGCATCTGTCCTCACCCAGAGGAATGCTGATGGCTGAGACTTGGGCCAGTGGCATGGCAAGCTCTGTGCTGGGATGGGACCAGCTGGCCCCAGGGAGCAGCTCCACCATGGCAGCAACCAAAGAGAGCTTCTTCTGCAGGGGACAAGGGAATAATTCTTCTCTATACAACCCAAAGAGCTGAAGTGGCCTGAAGTGAATATTCCCATGCTGAACACAGACATAGGCTCAAGGAAATTATTTGCAAGTGCTGACCCACAGGCAGTTCCCTGGGACCCAGGGAGGAGATGAAGGTCCTGCTCCTCCTCCCATCCCCCCTCTAAACCCTCCTTGACTCCCACCTCTGGTGTCCTACCTCTTGGGCTGCTGAACCCCACCACAAGTGCTTTCAGAGACAAAACTGACTTTGACAGGAAAAAACACAGGAATAGTTTTCTGGCAACATCATAAGTTGAACGGGCTCAGCCAAAACTTGGAGAGCAGCTATGCCATGAAGGAAGGACCAATGCTGCCTGGTGTGACCAGCAGCATTTGATCAGGTGCCCACAAAACCTCATGGAGACTTGCTGTTGGCTTGATTTCAGGGAGAGAAGGAGCCAGGTGTGTGCCAGAGAGCTGATGGGTTCAGCATATTCAAGTCTGGTTTACACTTCTTCCTCGGATGCTACTCCTAAAGAAAACTCTAGAAAAGGAGATAGGGATCCTTGTAATAAAGATCTGGACAGATCTCTGAGACACTTCATGTAGTAAATGTGAGACATAACCTGCCTGCTCCAGTGCCTCTCAGGTCCCACTGTGCTGAACAGACATTTAAATCAATGGTCTTAGCTGGGTATTGATTTGGCCCAGTGGGTGTAAACCTGACCTTGACCCTCTTTAATCCTGATGCATAAACCACAACTTCATCAACACAAAGACTCAGAGGGTGGACTTTGGAAGCCTGGGCTCAGTAGTGTGTGCTGCATTCTCCACTTTTTGGATCCAGGTGTAAAAAACCCATAAATCATGGTTTTGCATTTTAGATGTCTGCAGAATGATAGAATGGTTTGGGTTGGAAGGGACCCTATGGATCATCTCCTTCCAACTACTCTCATTAGACCAGGTGTCTCAAAGCTCCATCCAACCTGGATACATCTATATATATATATATAAAAAATACATATATAATAAGTAACATATATAACAAATATTGCAATATATTGTGATTGGGGTCCTTAAAACCAGAGTGATTCCAGCTTCTAGCCCTTCCTAAACACCATGTTAAAAAAAAAAAAGATTGAATATAAGTGCAGGATCCTGACAATGTGCAAAGTTGTGAGAAGAGTTCTGTGTGTTTGCTGGATGCACCACACACCCCTCTTGGCCCTGGCAGTCACTGCTGCCTCTGGCAGAGTTGACACAGTCCTACAGAGTGAATGACAGGGAATGGGAAAACACCTCATGCCTTGTTCTGCTCAGGAAGGCCAAGCTTGGAAAAAAAAAAAAGAAAAAAAAAAGAAAAAAAAAAAAAAAAAAAAAAAAAAAAAAAAAAAAAAGAAACCAATCCAGCTATTCAGCTCAAGACAGGGAGCCCCCTCTTTCAGCTCTATGAGCTCTGCATGTGTTTTATTCCACCTCCAATGTTTACTATCATGTTAGGCACAAACAAGTTTGTTGCTAGGAGGAGCCCCAGGAAAGATTAGTTATCTAGAGAGCCAGAGCAGGCTTGATGCAGAGATTGCTTCAACCAGATATGTAGGACTGCTGGGAGTGGGGAGATCCATGGGAGATCCAGGGGCTGCTGGAAGTGAGGAGATCCATGGGAGATCCAGGGGCTGCTGGAAGTGAGGAGATCCATGGGAAATCCAGGGAGATCCAGGGAGATCCAGGGCTGCTGGGCGTGAGGAGGCAGGCTCTGAGCAGCAACACCAAACCCCAGCATCAGTGGAGTCTGCAGCCCACGTTCCTGCAGATCCCACTCCATCCATGGTGGGACTTGGATCCCTGGTGCTAAGCCTGGCAGAAGTCAGGTAGGCAGTGAGGAGTCTTACAAGTTATCCATGAGGGAATGGCCTCACACCAGCTTTGGGGAGATTCCCAAAGGCTACATGTGCAGAGCACAGCACAGAAATGTCTTCTCCGTGGTGAGCAGCCTCAGCAGCAGAGGAGGGAAGTGCCTTGCTGCAGTTGGCATCCCTTGGGTTTCCAGACATCCAGCTCATTTCTCTCTGCTGGTACTGCCCTCAGGCTTGCTCAGGGATCTCTGCATGGTGTGATGCCATCAGCCCTGCCATGTGTCAGGCACATCTGGCTCCTCTGGCAGCCTGCCAGGGAATTAGGCTGGCACAGCACCGGCTGCCATATGAGCACACAAGGTTTTGAATGCCCAGTTTCACCCAAAGCCAAGACGTGGCCTCTTTGACCCCTGTGCAAATGCTTTGGGGGTGATGCTCTGTGTAATGATGGCCAGATCTTATCTGTGCTGCTGTGGGAAGGAGCCAGGACTCAGCTGGACAGGAATAATTCCCTTGACAGTAGGTTGAGGGACAGAGCACAGTGAAGGGAAAGGAGGTAGCATATTGCCTCTTCATTATCTCACGAAAGGAAATTTATATCATACCCCAGGGGAGGGCTAAAGGCCTTTTGGAACACATTTGCACAAGTCTGCTTGGGCTTCTGGCTCCATACAGAGCAATCTGAGCTCCCAGTGTGTCTCTGCTCTGCCACAGCAGCTTGGTCTTGGCTTTTATGGGTCCCTGGTTGAACAATGTTAGTCAGTCCTCACCTGGCACCATTGCTCCCCAACAGCAGAAACCTCCCCTGGATTTCAAAGGCTAGGGAAATTCTCCTTTCTCTTCCAGCTCTGTTTGTTTTCTTTGGGTCCCTCTCCCTAACTAATTAGCTGTTGTGTTTATTGGAACTCAGAGACACGTTCCCAAGGCACGTGGAAGCACCGTGTTTAATGGAGCCCTTCGAGGAGGATGGAGTGGGAGCATTTCTTGAAGGAACAAGTCTCATGCTGCACCATCATCTGCAACCTGAAACAAACCTCTGGCTCCTGGTAGTGCTGGGGATTGTGATGTGGAATTTGCATAAGACCTTCACTACATAATTGTTAGGAAGCCAATGGATATATATTTTAAAAAAAGGCTTGGCTCTTATCAGGTTTGATCTCAGAAGCGCTCATAGGGAAAAAAAAAATTATTAACCATCTACATCAGTAAAACTCTTTTGTCTTCTTTAGTGCAATTGCTACTTTCATTTGTCTTTAATAATATGGTATTTGCTCACTCCTAGACAGCTGTTTGCAAGGCTTTTCAGATCCAAGGCTAATTTGCTCAGACACTTGGCTCTCCCAAAGTGATCACTAAAACTCCTGGTACACAGAGTACTTTTCTTGAATGTTAAAGCATTTAAAGCTCCTTTTTTTTTTTTTTTTCTTGTCCATGCCTTGACTAAGTATTTACACCGAGTCAGAGACAGCATAAAAACAAGATAATGCTTCAACTGGGGGATGTTTTACCCCTCGTTATGCAGGTGGAAACAGCACAGGGGTAGAGCAGGGATGAGTTATTTCCAGTAGGTCATTTTCTTGTTCCGGTCAGCCCTTAATTTAGGCCAGCCCTGCCCCACAGAGGTATGTGCAACCATGCCACTGGCTCTTGCCTATTTCTGGGGCTGCTTCTGAGTTTGCATCATGCAAAGCCTGGAGCTATTTTCGATACATTTTGGGCCCCAGAGCAAAGGCAAGGGCTTTCCATGCATGACCTCTTCTGAGGGCACCAGCTTCAAAGTCCCACCAGAAAAAGATCTTCCAGGTGGGTCAAGGGTCACTCTGACCTGAGACCACCCATGGGATGACCAGGGCTCTCCTGATACTTGCTGCTTCTCAGAACAAAAGGGAGAAAACTAGACAGTGTCATGTACCCACTGCCTTTGACTCCTAGGGCACTAACGCTGCAGTCATCAGGGGATGGTCCACAGATCCAGATTGGACTTGGGTTTCGTTTGTTTTGTTTTGATATTATTTTTTTTTTCCAGAGGACATGAGGTTGCTTCTGAGTGGTAAATCTGTATTTTGGGTTGTGGCTACCTAGCAGCAGACCTCTTTCTTCCTGCCTTGCTGTGAATGATAAGAAAGCCTCAAGCCAGAAGGGATTGTTGCCTTTCCTCCTTTGAGCCCCAGGGCACAGCAGACCACATCTGTTTGAGTTCCAGCACCCAGGAACTGATGGCAGCATCAGAAAATTTGCTGCCTGGATCCGAGGAGATGGAGCGTGGTCCCTTCCCTGGAGCAGTTTATTACCTTCACTGTGAGGGAGAAAACACAAATCCTTTTTCCTGGCTGGAGTTTGTCTGGCTTTGCCCTCCAGCATCAGTTCTTGCTATGCTTTGCTCTGGTAGATTAGAGACCCCTTTAGTACCTGGCATTATTATTATTTTTTTCAAAGGAAGGTACTTATGTGCTATAATGTCCTTGTTATCTTCTATCCCAAAAGTTAAACAGCACAAGCTCTGTAAGTCTGTTGAAAGCCATTTCTTCCAGCCCTCCTATCTTTTTTTTTTCTTTTTTCTTTTTCTTTTTTTTTCTTTGTGGCTGTTTTTGGCACCTTCCTCAATTTTTCAACTTCCTTCTGAAAACGTGGGCACCAGAACAGTACTCCATGTTCCAGCATCACACTCGTCAGCTCAGACGCTGTCTAATCAGCAGCACCATTCCCAGTGTCAGTGTCTTGGAGGAGGGAGAGGAAGAGGGAGGAGGAATCCCTGGCAGCAAGCACCGAGGGCCTTCTGCTTTGGGATTCACACTCTTTTCCCAGCTACAAAAACCAGCCTCTGTCAGAGCACATCTGCTTTCACAAACTGTCTCCCAGAAGTGCAAGAAGGACTCGTGCCCTCCAGGACCCCTGCTTGGGCTGCCCTGGGCTTCAGCTGGTTCTGTGTTTGCTTCTCTGTGGTGCAAATAGGCATTGCAGAAGGCTTGACAGACACATTTCACAAGCCCTCCAAGCCAAGTGTCTAGCCTCATCCAGCTCTCTTCTCCCTCCTGGCTTGGTAAGAGCTCAGTCTGAGCTGTCTCAGGATGCTGGCCTGAGGCAAATCTCTGCCCCTCTGCCTGGGACCTGCAACTCTTGCAACCCAACAAGAAGTTATTCATCCCCATTCCCATATCCTCAGCAGCTCCTTCTTGTGAGGAAGGTGTCACCTTTATTGCCTCCATCACCACTCCAGGGCTGAGCTCTTACAATGGGCTGCAAGCTGTCTGGGTGCAATTTTGCTTGTTGGCATCCCAGGGAGTGCAAGGTGTTGCATCTGCAGCAACAGCCTCTCCATTTCTTATTGCTCAAGCAGGGCTTCTTGTTCTAGATGGATAAAAGGTTCTTTGCTTTTGGCCCTGCTGCACTTTTCCAGCTTCTCCCAAATTCTTGCCTCTGCACCAAGGAGAAAATCCCTCTACCAGGAGTCCTGGTAACATAGATGTCATTGATAAAGGCTCTTCCTCTTAGTCCCTGGACCTAAGACTTCCAGGCTCCCATGCAGAAAAGCAGGGTCACCACAGTGCTATGTATTGAATCAGGGCATGAAAAAACAACCCACCCAGAAAGTCAACCTGAGAAGTGGCAGGCAGGGGCAGGGCTGTATGGCTTTGCAAAGCAAGTGAAGTGATGCCTTATGACAAGAGCCAGGCTTTTCCAGTGGTCTCCCAGATTGGAAAACACTTTCAAATTTAGCTTCAAGAACACCACCCTATTCATTAGTAAAGTCATGGACCACCTTCCACTGCTCACCATCAGACAGCCACTCTTCCATAAAACCTGCTTTTTTTGCTTTTTTTGCTTTTTTTTTTCCCCCCCCACAGTGGTGTTATTGTTTCAATGTAGAAATAAAGCCAAAAAAGAGCACGTTTCAGAATAAATTCTCTTCCTGGTTACGTGAGAGTAAACTTTAGGTTTCTCCCCCTTGGCACCTTTGCTATTCAGTCTGCCTTTCCAATGGAGCAACCAAAGCAAGAGGGGACTCCCAGCCCCAGGTCTGCATGAAATGAAAGCTGTTGCTGAGACCTGTCAAGAGGCTCACACACTGCAGTGCTGGTTAATCATGGAACAAATGAGTGAATACTTCAGAGCCAGCCAGCTCCCAGAGTGGTCACCAAAGGAAACATTGAAGAAACAGACCCAAAGTGGAAAAATCTTTGGGAAAGAATCCAGATTTTAGTGCAGGTTTGATATACATAGTTGTGAGGGAAGGCTCTGCCCATCAGAGAAATGGGAGATTTTCTTTTTCCCTCCCATTTGCTCTCTGTCTTTATAGACCTGAGGAAAGTGTCCCCAAGGTTTAGTACCCACAGGTGCTCCGGGAACAATAGCAGCCTGAATTCAAGATATGCCCAGAAAAAGCATTAATCACTGCTGCCAGACATTTTTATGGACCTCCTCAACATATCCCTCGAGTGTCTTACAAATATTAACACACGAATCCTCACACTTCCTTCCTCTAAGAGGCTGTTATTGCCTAGACTTTAAAAGTAAGGAAGCTAAGGCCAAAAGGTGAATAGGCTGGCCAAGATCACATAGGAAATGTGTGATCTTTGTGGTCTGAACACTCCTGACCAACAAAACCCTAGCCTGGCTTCTTGCCCACGGTGGATAAGTAAGCAGAAAGGTTGGAGTCACTCTTTCAAGAGAGTTTCCACCATGTCATGGAGGAGCAATTTTACGGCCTAGAGCAGCCTGGAGCTGGTGTGTCATAGAATAGAATCATAGAATGGTTTGGGTTGGAAGAGACCTTGAAGATCATCCATTTCCATCCCCTCTGTATGAGCAGGGACACATCCCACCAGCCCAGGTTGCTCCAAGCTCCATCCAACCTGGACTTGAACACTTCCAGGGATGGGGCAGCCACAACGTCTTTGGGCAGCCCGTGCCAGTGTCTCACCACCCTCACAGGAAAGATGTTTTTTCCTGATGTTTAACCTAAATCTCCCCTCTTCAAGTGTTAAACCATTTCCCCGGGTCCTCTCCCTACACACCCATGTAAAAAGCCCTACCCCAGCTTTCTTGTAGGCAAGAAATCACAAGTCACCATCACTGTAGAGGAAGGTGGGACATGGGCCTCTTGGGCACATGGCAGGATGAGCCCTCTCCTTGAGCAGGCATCCCAGAGCAACTTTTGGGAGTTTGGTGGAGACTTCTATCCTTCCTATTTTTATTAGGACTTTATAAAAGTCAAGTGCTTTTGTCCCTTCTTATTCAGCTGGGTACAATCAAAGGGCAACCTAACAAACCCCTCTGGGTACTCTTCAATGGTTTTGCTTCATTTAAATTGGCACTGGTTTAAGTTTCAACTCTGCTCCAGCTTCTTCCCTGAGCTGACAGTGAAAATGGCAGCATTGGGAGGAATTGCTGGCTGGAGCAGAAGCTTGGCCTGTATGATTTTCATTAGCACTAACGAGCAGCAAGCAGCTGACGTCCTGCTTAGGAAAATGCCTGTATCTCTGAGCATTCTTCCCAGATCAACATGCCAGAGGAACAACAGGCTCTGAAGCTCTGGCTTTCTCAGCTCTGCAAAAGGACTTAATTTTCCCAGGGTTTTCCTTCTTTTGGTCTCTTTTGGTGATGGTGACATTTGATAACAAGCCCATCTATGATTTGGAGTCTACTTTCCCAGCTCCTCCAATCACATCAGAAATCTATTTGGTGTTTTGGTTTGTTGTGAGTTGGTTTTGGTTTTTTTTTTTTAATTTTTTTTTATTCAAATAATCTGGATGCAAAACGTCACTTTGGTTTTTAGGGCCATTTTATGAGTCTCTCATCACTACAACGAACACTGAAGAAGTGAAAAGCACTACCCAGCCCAACCCTACATAACACAGCCAGCCAGGGTACCCCATGTAATACTGTTTAAAAAAAAAAAAATGATGGAAATGTTTTTCTTCCATTTAATCTCAAGATGCTATGGGGCCTTGAACTTTGACTTAAAATTTTTAGGTGGTTCAGAGCTTCTGGGAAAAGGAAGCCAGCAAGAAGCTTGAGAATTGGCTTCTAGTGAAGCTGAGGAGATGACAGAAGGATGCTTCCACTAAATGCCCAGCAGTTCAGGCAGGTCCCCAGTTGCTTTCCAACCACATCCACTTCTGCTTCTTCCACCTACAGAGGTGCCTGCCCTCATCCCACAGCTGAGACAAGGATGCTCTGCTCACACTGCAGCTCCCAGCCACCTGCCAAAAAGTCTGTCCCTGTCTCACCAGGGTTCCCCATGGAGCAAAGTCTCCAGGGGAGTCACTGCCTGCAGCTTGGCTGTCATTTTGCCCATTGTAGGTGGAGGTGCCAAGAAGATAACTGGAACTGGGAGAGAAAGAGACGTGGATTCATCCTTCCCTGTGGCCCCACTCTGACCACCATGCTTGGTCCACCAAGCTGCACACAGTCAGGAATCCCAGAAGTTTGTTAATTTTGCTGAATTGAGTGAATTTATTAACTGCACATCGGTGAAAACCAAACAACTGCTGAGCAGGTGGAGGTGTGAGCTCTCACCCACCCCACTTTGTGGTCAGCAGCTGTGGCAGAAATTCCCTCTGGTGCTGCTGCCCATCCTGTCACCACTCAGCCCTTGCCTCACCCTGAGGGTGAGGAGTGATTTATGGTCTCCACCCCACTCCATCACCAATAGATCTCCAGAGAGAACCTGCTGAGCTCTGCACATCTGGCCAGGCTCATGTTGCAGCTCATCTCCACCAGTGGCTGCTGAAGCCTTTTCCTGGGCAGCTCAGGGATGAATGGGATCACTGCACCTCTCAGAGCACTGTGCTAACTGTAGGGATGGGTTCATTCCCTCTGTAGCCAAGCAAGCAAGAGGAAATAAATAATGTCCCCATCCAGGGAAAAGGCAGATGTTATATGTAACAGGGGAATCCATCCACAGTGGTGAGTAGAGGGACTGCCTTTGGAGAAGAGACTCTAGAGATGAATAATAATGCATATATCTCAGCTAAATGGCAGCCTTGAGAGGCAGAACTTGGATCTATCTGTTTTTCAAGAGCGTCTCCTAAGATGAAGAGTATTTAGTGACAGGCCAAGGGGACAGCAGTAAAGAAACTGATGGGTTTTCAATCTGTCTTAGTAAGAAAAATCAAGTCCTAGTAGATATACTGGAAGTGATAAATGCCAAGTAAGGAAATGCCTGAAGAGTCTGAGCACAGACAAAGCAGCCAGGATGGAAACAGTATATTTGCCTTTTTGATGAGTGGCAGGGTGGCTTATGACAGGGCTTTAATCATTCATATTAAAGTAGTACCAAAGACACAAGCAAAGTCCATATATCCTGCTCTGTATATCCTGCAAGATCTCTCCTACACTAAAATTGGGAATTTAAGGTATGGACTGGAAGGTGAGGAGTGGGGACAGGCAGAAAGGAGGGTCTTGTGAGGGAGGATCAGGCAGCTCCTGCACTGCAGCAGGCTGTGGGATTTGCTGTCAAGCCCTGGGCAAGGAACTTAGAGATGGCAAAAGCAATTTGCTTGGGTCTCCTTCCTCCTGACAGTGAGAGGAGCAGCAAATATCATTGTGTCATGGTCTGAGAAGAAAGGACCCATTGAGGTGCCATACCAGCACCATACCCCCTCCTTCCAGCCCTCCCCCCCTCCTCTTGCAGAGCTCAGTGAATCATAGAACCATAGAATTGGCTGGGTTGGAAGGGACCTCAGAGATCATCAAGTCCAACCCTTGACCCACCGGTGCGGTTCCCAGCACCTCAATCTCCTTCCTGACCTGAGGGGCCCAGAACTGGACACAGTACTCGAGGTGTGGCCTCACCAGGGCTGAGTCCAGGGGCAGAATCACTTCCCTGGACCTGCTGGCCACGCTGTTCCTGATCCAGGCCAGGATGCCATTGGCCTTCTTGGCCACCTGGGCACACTGCTGGCTCATGTTCAGCTTCCTGTCAATCCAAACCTCCAGGTCCCTCTCTGGCTGCTCTCCAGCCACTCTGTGCCCAGCCTGGAGCTCCCCATGGGGTTGTTGTGGCCAATGACATGGGATGAGCTGCAACCCATCCAGGCTGGGAGAGGGAGACCTACAGCCTTAGTCCTGGGGCAATCCTAACCCTAAGCCCTTCTTCAGGATGATGCTGGGAGCTTAGGATAGGTTGGCAGGTTACATTTGCTAGCAAGGAGCTGTTTTAGGCAGCAGTGAGGGACCCAACCACATCAGATGGAAGTGCTGGTAGGAAAGATGGAGAGGAGAAGCCACTCAGGAGTTTACAACTCTCTTGAAGAGAGAGGAGAAAAGCAAAGGGACTTTGGCATCAGCCATGAACCCCCCACGGGCAGAAGCCTGAAGAAAGAAATGGCACATCCTGGAGTCACAGGGAGAGGCACAAAGCTAAGTTCCTTCCCTCAGTCCCTCCTTGGTTCTTTCTTTCATCCACCCACGATCTGCTTCATCACAGGAGCTGGGAAAGAGCTTAGCAGAGAGATGTGCTCCCTCCCTCCTGCCTGCTGGCAGGGCCCAGGTGCTGAACAACACAACCAGCACATCCTGCTGTCCCCCAGACTTCCTCCCTCCCCAGGGAGCATCCCTTCAGCTGCTGTTCCCTTGGAGATGCCCATGAGCCACCTCAGCACCAGGAAATCAATCCCGTGTGGATCTGCAGGTGACACAGAGCAGGAAAAACATCCTTGGGATGGTAAAGCCCCAGGCACTGGAAGGATGATGAGCTTCCTCCAGAGCAGGCTGTGCCACCCACACTGTCTGGGAGAAGGAGAGGTGTCCTGGTTTGGGTCAGGATAAAGGTGATTTTCTGGTTTGTACTTTTGCTTTCAAGAGGACATAATCCTGCTGGGATATTTCCAGGATCATCCTCTGAATAGTTTCATCCTTAGAGATAAATACCTGCATCCCAAGTTCGGTGTGTATTAGATGGCACAATCCAGGGAGACAAAGCAAAAGCATCCCAATTTCCAGCTGTGCTGCCCTTGGTCTAGACACTCAAATTCTTCACTTTCCCCATGTATTACAGGGGTAAGGATGTCACCTTCCCTGAAGCTCTGGAGAAACAGGGATTGTGCTATGGAAAACACACAGTGGGGCAGTGCAAGCTGAAGTGCTTCTCTGTTCTCCATAGAGGAGAAGGCAAAACCATCAGGCAGCAAGTGTGGAAGAGAGAGGAATCTAATATAACAAATTTTTAAAGACAAGTATTTGCCTTCTAGAAGCTGACAGAGGATGTCTGAGATAATCTAAACATGTCCTCTGTCCCATGCTGATCAAAAACCCTGGAAAAGCTCTAATCAAATGTTTGTGAGAACTTTTTTTTTTTTTCTTTCTTTTAAATTTAATTAAAAATGGGGAAGACAGAGACCCAGCTGACTCAGTGGGACTTTGGCCCCTGCCTCTCAGAGCACCTGAGGACATGTCCTATGTCCCAGCTGATGGCTCTGGGATTTATCAGGTACTGTTTGGCTCCAGGGACCTTTTCCCACCGTGTTCAAGGGCTGGGATGTTGGGGAATGGACTTAAGCACATGCTTCATATTAATGAATATTAATTTAAGCACACGTGCCAAGCCTCTTGCTAATTCAGGGCTTTTGGGAGAAGGTGCTGATGCCATTGTTTCTCCTTGGAGCCTTTCCCTGTGCACATGCAAGCAGACACATCAAAACAGTCTGGAAGAGCAAAACATTTTGCAATGCTTTTCCAGACAGTAAATTCAGGACAAATTTATTCGGTTTGAATATTTTGGCACTAATGAATGTTAAATTCTCCTGTTTCCATTTTCCTCTGCTTTCCAGTTAGAACAATATCAACAGCAAACTGCTCCTGGGCTGACATCTCCAGTCTGAGTAAAGTTAAATCTCTAAATGGGCAGAGGTTGGGCCCATTATGTCTGAGCACATCTGTAGCTGCTTCTGGAGCCAGGATGGGTGCAGATTGTTCCCAATTATCCCATCACACTAGTCCTGGGATACCAAGGGTGGTGGAAGGTCCTGTGTTCATTGTGCTCCTGGAATACCTCTTTCAGGCCCTTTATGGCTCATGCCTGTCAGAGAGGACCTCCATCTGCCAAGGAGGAGATAAATGAAATGAATAACTTGGATTCAGCCTCATGAGCAAAGAACTCTCTGCCTGGTGGTGCCAGAGAATGCCACTGGGAGCCTACAGCAGGACAGACAACCCATTGGGACAGATGGCAAAAATCTCTGCCAACAGCCTGAAGAGATGGTGCTGGTGCCCAGATGGATGCTTCAGTCCACCCTCTCATCCTGGGGTGATTTCAAGCTTTTGTCTGTGTGCAGGAGATGTGTTTAAATCTCAGTCAAAGGCAGAAGGACAGAAGATAGTGGGTGGCTCTGGGACCCAGGGTGGGTTATCAGCCTGCATTTAAGGGGTCAGATTAGCAAACCAGACTGCCCCTCCCATGCCTTCTGTCTGTCCAGCCTGATACTGTTCCCATCATGACCTCTGCTGCTGCTGAACCCAATGCTCAGACCCCAAAGTTATCAAAGTGACTGCCTGTTCTTTAAGGGACACTGGAACGACCTGCTGGATGGGAAATGTCATAATTAATGCTGCCTGAAATGTTAACACTTCTATTAACACACTTTATTGACTTGCTTTTAACACCACAGGTGGCTTTTCAAGAGCTCAGGCTTGATTTAAATCACATCCAGTGCTTATTGCTTTAATTATAGAAATGGCCAGAGCAAGGGAGCACATTTCAGACTCTCATGAAAAGCAGGAGGGAGGCAAAGCTGCCTGGCTTTATTTCCTGAGTGGGTATATGGAGATCAGGAACAGGAATGGGTGTGGGTGTCTCTCTACAACCTGGCTCAGACCTTCCCCAAAGATTTACCATGGGCACAAAGGGAATCCACAGCTCAGCTTTTTCTAATGGTGAGGAATTGTCTCTGTGGTGGGGTGAGAAATTCAGGGACTGTAGCCTCAGCCTTTAGATCAGAGCCAAGAGCTGTGCCCCAGCTTTGGCCCCACTATTGCTGAACTAAACTGGTTCCCATCAGGCTGGAAAGCTGCCCAGGGGCCAGACCACAGCCACAGTCTCCAAGACACTATCAGGAGCTTCCCTGGGGTACATCTGCAGGGGGATAACCAGTCACAGAATCACAGGCTGGTTTGGTTTGGTAAAGATCTTAAAGATCACCAAGTTCTAAACCCCCTGCATGGTCAGGGACAGCTCTCACCAGCCCAGGTTGCTCCAAGCCCCATCCAAGCTGGCCTGGAACACTTCCAGGGATGGGGAAGCCACAACTTCTCTGGGCAACCTGGGCCAGGGTCTCACCACCCTCACAGCATATGTTTTCTTCATAATAGCTCATCTAAATCTCCCTTATTTCAACTTAAAACCATTTTCCCTCATCCTATCACTCCATGCCCTTGTAAAAAGTCCCTCCCCAGCTTTCCTGTAGCCCCTTTAGGTCTTGGAAGTTGCTCCAGGATACCCCTGAAGCCTTCTCTTCTCCAGGCTGGACAACCCCAACTCTCTCAGCCTGTCTCCATAGGACAAGTTCTCCAGAACCTCTGATCTTCTTCCTGATCTCCTCCAGACTCACTTGAAGCCTCAGGGCTTCACTGCTCTGCTCCTGATGGAATCCCTGGCCAGGAGGAAACAAGTTCTCTGCTGTGTCAACCCTCCCTCATGTTACCTCTCTAAATATAGTGTTGGATTCTGCAGGGAAGGCAGCTCAGTGCAGAGTGGAATTTCTCCTCCCTGCTCCTCACACCAAAGGGCAAAGAAAAGAGGCACTCTGCACCCCAAGAATTGCCATGGAGAAGGAGGCTGTAGGGATGCCTCAGTGCCTTTTCATGTAGAGCATTCAGGGTGTCTTCACTTTCTGGGGCTGGACCATGCCCTGGGTGAAGTTTTAAGGCCAATACAAGCCAAAAGCAAAGCCCTCATTACACAGGAGGAGAACAGGACCCAGGTACACCCAGAGGTGGCCTGGGTTCAGCCTCAGGGTCTGTAAAGAGAGGGTGGAAGATGAGATACCCTTGTGTGAGCATCCCTGCCTCTCACCCCACCATCCCAGTGATGTGAGTTCCCTGCCCCTCAGTGCCTGCAGGGTTGCATCCAGCTCTTGGTTTCCACCACACAGCTTCCAGCACCTCTCTTCCCCATGTATTTCTCTGCAAGCTCCAGAGGCATTTCACAGCTTCTCCCAAGCCTCCCTTAAGCACATTCCCCTCTGTTCCCCCCCCCAACCCCTTCACTGTTCCATCCGTTCAGCCTTTGAGGGAAAGCTTTTCTCCCCTGTTTTTATCTGCATACCATTCATGGCACTCAGCCCCTGTGCTGTCACACAAAACTGTGAGGAATGAACCGAGTGATAAAGCAGCCAGGGACAGAGCATGGAGGCTGCAACCAACCTCCCCCCCCCAGCTCCCAAGTTATATTTCTGACCCATAAATTACACCCTTCAGCAATGGGCTGGCTAGGTCATTAAAAAAGTGAAAACACTGGAAAAATGTTCCGAAAAGCAGCATCCCTTCCTCTCCCTCCTCCCTGGCTGGAAGGGACCTAAATCACAGCCCTGGTACCTGTGTGCTGGGAGGGGGTTATTGATGCTGGGGATTTTTGGCTTTGCCTCAGCTACAGCTGTAAATTTTTATGACTCTGGCTGAGGTGACTCCCTGCCAGAAAAAGTTTGTTATGGGATAAAGTGAGGGACCTTGGGGTGGGGAGGGG
>JAAWXA010000060.1:1633214-1661383 GCA_038090715.1 Florisuga fusca | reverse complement strand
AGGGGGGGTGGGTGGCTGGTGCATGGGGAGGCACTGGCAGGGACGGTGTGTGTTGTATTGGCTCAAGCTGGAAAATCAGAGAATCCTCTTTTTCCAAGCCCCTGCCATGGATGGGGATACCCTCCATCAGACCAGGTTGCTCCAAGTCCCATCCAGCCTGGCCTTGAGCACTTCCAGGCATGAGGCCTCCACAGTCCCCCTGGCCACTTGTTCCAGTGTCTCACCACCCCCACAGTGAAGAATTTCTTCCAAATAACTCATCTAAATCTCCCCTGTTCCAGCTTAAGACTATTCCCCCTTGTCCTCTCACTACTATGCCCAGGTAAAAATTCCCTCCCCAGCTTTCCTCTAAGTTCCCTTCAGGTACTGGAAGGATGATATAAGGTCTCCCTGGAGCCTTCTCTTTGCCAGCCTGAACAACACAGTATCTGTGTAGTCTTGGGTTCACTTCCATAGCTGCTGTCAAGCTAAAGGAGTTGCTTGACACAGAAAAAGGACCATCTCCTGAGGAAAAATGTGGGAGGAAAAGGTGAAAAACAAGTCCTCAGACCTAACACAGGTAAGGACTGGAACAGACTGGTCCACAGGTACAGCCTGGTACTTTCCAGTAAGTTAGAGCTTATAAATCATTTTGACAAAATAATTAAAGCATGTATGTGCTGTGATTTATAATACTGCCTCTCAGCTGTAATGCCCAAGATCAGGGTGCCTGTGGATACAGTGATGTGTGAAACCAAGAGCTGAGATACCTTGCCCTTGCAACATGAAACCTCAAATCCAAAAGGATCCCAAATCAAAGTTACTGCTCTGAATCAGGGCTCCTTTCAGTTTTGTTAACCACTTCCAGCCTTGTTAATTAATTAAACCATTAACAGAATATTGAGTCTCTGTCGTTTTTAACATGTGGGAGGGGTGACTGAGAGCAGAGTCTCCATCATGTGAGCCAAAGAGTGAGGATGAGGGACCTGAACTGAGTAACTTGAGTGGGAACTGTGGGGAGGACAGAATAAAAACTGAAGGCAGGAATTGTTAAAAACACTCAGTGTTAAGCCAGCAGGAAATCAGAGAATCAGAGATTGGGTTGGATCGCTGGGGACCTTAAAGCTCATCCAGTTCCAACCCTCCTGGATGGGCAGGGACAACTCCCACCAGCCCAGGTTGCTCCAAGCCCCATCCAACCTATCCTGGAACACTTCCAGGGAGGAGGCATCCACACCTTCTCTGAGCAGCCTGGGCCCGTGCTTCACCACCCTCACAGTGAAAAATTTCTTCCTAACGTGTAATCTGAACCAACTCTCTTTCAGCTTGAAACTTCCCCCTCCCCAACCCCCCCTTCTCCCCTTGTCCTATCAGTACAATGCCCTTGCAAAAAGTCCCTCTCCAGCTTTCTTCTTTCAAACCCTGGTGCAGAAGCAATTGAACAAATACATCTACAGACTGAGAGCTCAGCCTGACCTCCAGCTCTCAGTGATGGGAAGACATCATCATTACAGAGCATGCTGCAGAGGCCAGTGGAAAGGATCAGAAAGATGTTTACTGCTTGACTTTGCTCAATATTGTCATAAGAAGGAGAAATAAAGCCACTTACCATCAGATTAGCCCTTTGGGTGGAAGAAGAGCATTGATCCTGCAGGATTAACAAGGAGGTGGCCTGGGGAGATTGGACAGAAGGGAATGAACCCCTTTTTGGTGTGAAGTGATGAACCACCTAGGTCTTCCTAGGCTTTCATTTTTATTGTGGCCTCTCTGAGGGCTAGTCCAAAAATTAATAATCCAAAATTATTGTAGGAGACTATTTTACTGGGTAAGGAAGGGGTATATGGGGGTCAGACTTACAGACTAAGGGAAAAAGATGGGATTTCTCAACAGTTTCATCCAGGCTACCCTTTGAGGACACACCACATGAGATCCTGGCCCTCTGAACAGACAAGGCAAGGGTGGGAGGGATGGGCTGGTGGTCCCACATGGGCTGTGTTTTCCCACAGGGAAAGGGGGCTCAGCCCACTGTGAATTCAGGATCTGGCCAGGAGAAGATCCATCACGTGCCAGATCAGCAATGCAGGCAGACTGGCTCAATCAAGCAGGAATTATTTAAAGTGGAATTTGAGACAGTTTGGCTCTACATTATTTGACTGGCCCAAATAACAGCAGGAAGGCTGGGTTTGGAGCTTGCTTTTAACGTTTCCCCCTCTTTTGGTCTAGACTTGACCAGTTCTGCAATATACACATTGATTTCCCTCTCCCCTTCCAAATTATCTGCCAGTGAGTGACATTGGAGTGCAGTGGCATCCTACTGGTATACAAATGAAGCTTTTATACATTCTTGGAAGAGGTAGTCGCCTGCTCAGATTCTTGGAATTCAAGTCAAAGATGAAAAAAAAAAATATTTTTTTTTAAACCTGCAAAACATTTTTTTTCCCCTAACAGATGCTCTATGCAAATGTTGAAATAAGTGTATTAATATCAAGCTCAGCCATCTGTTAAAATAATTTCTCAAGGGGAAAAAAATTTAAAAATGCAAGAGGAGTAACATGAGAAAATAAAACTGGGTAGGAGGTTTCAATAGGGTTTGTCCCATCAAGTTACAGGGATTGATGAAAGAGGCAGTCAGAGCATGGTCAGAAGAAGGGTGGTTTTCCAGAAAAAAACCCAAGTGCTGCACCTTGCACTGCTCTGGCTGCAAGATCATCCCAATGGTGCTGATTCCTGCAAGGCCAGGAGGCCACTTGTGTTTCCAGAGTATAAAGGGTCTGATCCAGCATGCAAAGACTGAGCTCAGCTCTCCATCCTGGGCTCCCTTTGGAGATGGTGGAGAGATCCAGGCACTTTTAGGATGTCAATCAGCTGCTGTGCTTTGGGATGGGCTGAACCATGCCCTGGGTTCTTGGGGCAGGTGTGTGGCAAGGTTATAGGGCAAAGGAAGAGCCTGTCCCAACCTTGCTGCTGGGGGGGGAAGGAGGAGGTCAGGGCTCTGGAGGCTGTGCAAACATTTTGGAGGTCAAACCTTCTCCAAGAGTGAGGTTGGAGGGTGTGCTGCCTTCTTCCATTTTGGTCTCTACAGGAAAGCTGGAGAAGGGCTTTTTTACAAAGGCATGGAGTGACAGAACAAGGTGGGAATGGCTTTAATATGGAAGAGGGGAGATGTAGATTGGATATTAGGAAGAACTTTTTCACTGTGAGGGTGGTGAGACACTGGAACAGGTTCTTCAGAGAAGCTGTAGTTGTCCCCTCCCTGGAATTGTGGAAGGCCAGGTTGGATGAGGCTCTGAGCAACCTGGTATAGTGGGAGGTTGCAATTGTATGATCTTTATGGTCCCTTCCAACCCAAACCACTCTGTGATTCATGTAGGAGTCCTCTACACCTCCAGCATCACGTGAGACACGGTGGGGATCAGACCCTGGGGTGTATTTGCCCCCCCAAAGCCTGTTGGGTTCTTCTCTCTCAAGTGTTCTGCAGGGACCTATTTCCCATCCCTGCCTCTCCCAACCCTGTGCTTGGACCTCCACCTCCCTCTCTGCAAGGTAGAGTTGGAATGAATTGATGATTCCCAGTGGGAAGAGCTGCAGGAGAGGCATTGCATGATCCAAGCCCTACTTCTCTGTCCCCAGTGTCTCTCTTCACCTGCACCCTAGGGTTTAGCATCAGGCCCAAGAACTTGTCTGAATTTTTCCTTGATGGCCCTGAAGTGAGGATGAGAAGAAATATATCAGCCAAAACCAGACAGGGAGTTGAATTGACTTCCATAAATCCTTTCTCTCCAAACACAGATGGAAGGAGCAAACAAATACAGGTTTTGTTTTTTTTTTCCTTGTCCTCTTCAAAAAATCTCTCTTACAGAAGATTCTGGGTGCTGGGTGGTGACCATCAGCAGCTTGTGAGATGGAGGGTCTCACTCATCCTGAGAAACCAATCCTTAGCCATGGGAGGAGGTGACAGAGTGCATCCCTGGCCCTCAGGGCCCCAGGGCCCGTCACTCCTGCCTCATTGCATCAACCCAACCAGCCCATAATTCAGTTTATTCCACTACTTGTTTGTTCTTCTATGACTGCCAGGAAAACAGCTCACTCATGAGGCTTGGGAGTGGAGATGAGCAGCACCAGTGACTTAGGACATGGGTGGTGGGGACAGGTGCCAACACAGATCCAGCCTTGGTGGCCACGTCCCTTTCAGGAGTTTCATGGATGGCTCTTAGTCCAGAGGAGATATTTTCTGCATGTTTCTGGGCAGATCAGACAGGGCATTCAGGATGCTAATGAAGCATTGAGGACCTCCACTGGGCTTTTTTCCTAGCTTCTTTTTGCCTGGGCTCATAGTTCCCAAAAACATCCACCTACCCTCAAAAGCCCATGAAGGTCTGCAGGGGAGTGGTGCCCTTGGATCACTTTGAGGAGAGTTTTATTTCCCCACATTGGGGATGAGTCTGCATCCTACCTCTGTACTCAAAATTTAAGGGGGTCAGGGATGGGTATCAGCTCCACACAGCTTCCATCCTCACCTTCCTGTTATCCCAAACCAGGCTGCAGCCCCTGCCTGTGTGTTGGGCATGATGCTGGAGAGACCATCTGTGAGAGAATTCATTGCTCTGGGACAAGACAAATGCCATGGATGGTGCTGGAGATGATCCCATGCCTCAGCCCTGGTCTTGTTTAATGGGGAATGGTCTAGATGCAGGTGTTCCTGTCAAATGTCTTGTCCCATCTTTTTTGCTCTCAGCTGCAGAACACAGCTCAGACCTCTAATGTAAGAGCAGGGCCAAGAAATACCAGAGATCAGAAAGGTGAGAAAGAAGCAGGGAACAGCTTTTATTTACTGCAAGCAAAGGGAAAGAAGAAAAAATTGAGTTTTCCTGCTCAAGGAATTTGTTGGGGTTTTGTTTTGTTTTGTTTTTTTCATGGTATGGACAGTTAAAGGATCTCCCACCATGTTTGCAAATGACTTGAGCATTCATGTCCAGCCCTCTGGGTAAATCTCCACTGCTGACTGCAGCTGCCATTCAAAACCCTCCTTGGGGTTTCCCCTGCACCCAGCACCCCTTTTCTCATCCCAAACCTTTTCTTGTTTACAGCAGCATGGAAAAGAGGGATTGCTCATGGAGTAGCCCAAGGGGCTCAGCCTCTGGCTGCAAACACATATAAGAAATTTCACCACAGCTAAACCAAATTACTCTGGGATGATTTGATCTGGGCTGATCAAATTCTAAGGACATCCCAGAAGGACTTAGGGGTGGAGGTGGACCAGAAGCTCAACATGAGCCATCAGTGTCCTGGGATGCATCAAAAGAAGTGTGGCCAGCCCAGGTCAAGGGAGGGGATTCTGCTCCTCCACTCTGCTCCTGTGAGACCTCCCATGGAATACTGTGTCCAGTTCTGGAGTCCCCAGCACAGGAAGGAGATGGAGCTGTTGGAGGAAGTCCAGAGGAGGGACATTAAGGTGATCAGAGGGCTGGAGCAGCTCTGCTACAAGGTCAGGCTGAGAGCTGGGGTTGTTCAGCCTGGGGAAGGGAAGGCTCCAGGGAGACCTCAGAGCAGTCATCCTGTGTGTAAAGGGGACCTACAAGAAAGCTGGGGAAGGACTTTTTCCAAGAGCATGGAGTGATAGGACAAGGAGGAATGGATTTAAACTGGAAGAGGGTAGTTTTAGAATAGACATTAGGAAGACACTCTTTCCTGTGAGAGTGGGGAGACCTGGGCACAGGTTGCCCAGGGAAGTTATGGCTGCCCCATCCCTGGTAGTGTTCCAGGCCAGGTTGGATGGGGCTTGGAGCATCCTGGGCTTGTGGGAGGTGTCCCTGCCCATAGTTGAAACTATCCTTGTCCTGGAACTATACCTTGAACATCTTTAAGGTTCCTTCCAACCCAAAGCATTCTGTGATTCCATGTTTAGGCTAGCAAAGATTATTCTTTTTTTCCTGATTTGAGGCTTTCTCGATCTCTGACCATACAGATCTGTTCCTCTTTTAGGTCCCCCCCAACCCAAACCATCCCATGATTCTATGATCCTATGCTTAAAACCAGTGCAAAAAGGCCTCCCCCTTCCAGGTGAAGAGTCCTGGAAAGAAGGGTTATTTTGGTGCTCTTGTTTCTGCTCTTCCCTGACGTGCTGCCTGCTGATCACAGCCCAAGATCCTGACTCTGAGGCTGCTGCTCTTGCTCCACAGCTCACTAGAGCCTTTCCCTCATTCCTGCTATGTTTCATCTTGCCTCCATTTTCCCAGAGAAAAGGTGAGGAGTGCCAGGCTGGAAGCAGGAGGGCACACACTGCAATAACAGGGCCAAACCATCCTTCCAACATTAACAGCAGGTGACACATTTCCCATTGCTGCCTCTCCCCATCACCCCTTGGCTAACATGCCTGTGGTACCTTTCACTTTGAGTTTCATGGTGTGTGTGGTGTTGGTTTTTTGTGTCTGGGGTTTTTTTGTTTTTGTTTTTGGGGTTTTTTTTAAAAGCAAAACTAAAAACATTTCTTTAAAAACCATCCACACATGAAAAAAGCAGCAAGGAGAGCCCTGAACAGAAGCTGCATTGTATTTGGAGTGAGTTTCTCCTGCCAGGAGTGATGTGATGCTCCTTTCCAAGTCTTGGTGTGTTTCAGAGTGTGTCCATCCTTCCTGCAGGCACTGAGGATGCTTGGGGCCAGAAACCTGACAGCTCCACTCATGGCCTGGATACAGTCCTGTGGAAACCTTACAGGCAGGCAGCCAGGGCATGAATCACAAACCCCATTTGCTTTTGCAGGTTCAGGTTTCTGGTGGGGCTGAGGCTATTTTTGTCCCCTCTTGGTTCACCCAAGAGAGGTGAGTTGTCCTGCAGCTTCAGCTTTAGCCTCTTGAGGACAAATCTTGTTTACCCAGGCTCCCAAAGCCTTTAGAGATGAAAATGTGTGGTTTTATTATCCCAGTAAAAGCTAGATAAAACCAGGCATGGCTGATTTCAGCCCTTCAAGAGGAGGTGTCTGTGGAGACCAGAAGCAGCCTAAGATATTCAGTACATCAGGTTCACAGTCCCTAAAGACCACAGGTCCCATGGTATGTGACAAGCAGTCTGGGTGTCTCTATGGACACCTACTACTGAGCTACTGAGCACTCAGAGGACAAAGCAGGAGCTTCTGGAGGTGTGATTCCTCTGGCTTATTCTGAATGCCAACCTTCCTCTTCGCATTCACAAGGACTCCAGGGGCTGAAAAAGGAGATGACATAAGTTGTGGCTGCCCCCTCCCTGGCAGTGTCTCAGACCAGGTTGGATGGGGCTTGGTGCAACCTGAGCTGGTGGGAGGTGTCCCTGCCCATGCAGGGGGGGTTGGAACTCAGTGATCTTTAAGGTCCCTTCCAACCCAAACCATTCTTCCATTCTGTGATGAAATTCAGTGCCAGTGCCCACCCAGGGCAGCTCCACCCTCTGTGTCTGGGAGAAGCAAATGGAGGTGACAAGGAGAAACCCAGACACCAGCTGGGAGCTTGTTCCCAAGCCCTTGCAGGAGCCCAGGCTGACCCAGAGGCAGAGCCTGGGGCAGGGGGAAAAGGAGACCCAGGCAGCAGATTGGAGCACACGAAGTATTAGGATCTGCCCTAGCATTTAAAAAACATGTAGATGAGGCACTTTAGGAGATGGTCTAGTGAAATGGTGATTTTATTTTTATTTTTTTTTCAGGGGGGGTGTGGTGTTGACACTTGGATGCAGTGATCCTAGAGGTCTTTTCCAGCTGTGACAAATCTGTGATATGAGTGCATGAATATTAAATAAGGTACAGCAAGGAGGAGAGAGATGTCTGGGCTGTTGGCACCTTGGGGCAGGGAACAGGGACTGGGCTGTCCTGTACATCCCTATCCAACCCATGTACATCTCTATCCAACCCAGGTACATCCCTATCCAACCCATGTACATCTCTATCCAACCCAGGTACATCCCTATCCAACCCATGGGCTTGGAGAGCAGCATCCAGCATCCCTGGGGAGGGGGGTTTCTGCTTTCATTTGGCAGCTCTTCCACACAAGCTGGCCCTGAGGGTTCCTGCTTGTTGACACTTAGCAATCCCATGGAGCTAATTACACTCCAGTTCAATGCCTTGTAGCCCCTGGTACCATTTCTTATGTTAATTAGCAGGACCCAGCAGGGATGCATCCATCCCCACCATGTCTCACTTTCATGAAAGCCACAGTGGGAGCTCTCCTCCATGTCCTGAGGAGATGGGAGAAGGGGACATGCTCCACCTCAGAGATTTGCTGCAGCTGGGTTGGAAAACGTCCTTTGGCAGAACCTTCCACGTGGCAAGAAAATTCATGAGATGGGTTATGGTGTGGGTAGCTGCTTGCAGAAGGGACAGACACCTCTTCTCCTTGGACCAAATCTTCTGGCTGCATTCCCTCTGGTACCAGCACCCAGCAGTGTTTCCCGTGGGCTGAGTGGCCCATAGCACCTCTGAGGATCTCTCTGGCACTGATTTATTCTAAACCAAACTTCTCCTGGTCCTGTGAGGGCTGGGTCAGCTGGCAGCACCTGAAACCCTTTGATGGGAGGTGGAAGCCAAGCACCACTGGTGCAGGCACAGCTCAGGGACAAACAGCCCCTGAGTTTACTGCAAACTGTTTGGTCTTAGCTTGGGAGGAGGAGGCTGGAGGCAGATGATGTCCAGCTGGAATGACCCCAGTGCTTCCTTGGCACTGAGCATGCAGCCAGTGGCAAGGGGCAGGGGAAGGGGAAGGCAAAGGACTGCAGCCATGAAACAGAGGTGTCTGAGGGGCTGAAGAGCCAGCAGAGTGAGCATGGGTCTCAGCTACTACAAGCTCACCTGCAGAGGTATCTCCAGGATGGTCAAAAGGGGTTGGATATTGTCAGGGTTTAACACTGGCCCAGCAATTAAACCCAATAACAGATGCTCCCTATTAATCTCCCTCTCCTCCCTGATAAGGAAAGGAGAGAGAATAAGGGAGAGATTTATGGGTTGGAAACTAAACTATACAACTTTAATGAAACAGTAATGATAAACAGGAAAAATTACTAAATCTATACAAGTATACAGGAAAATTGATCCCACGTTCCCCCCCTTTCCCCCCAATAACTCTCACGTCACCACCGAGGCTGCAGGGCAGTCGGGAGCTGGAGGCAGGAACACACAGATTCAGGCTGGGCATGGATCAGGAGCACAGGCAGAGGAATGGATGGAATCCTCCCAGGATGCTGAAGCAAACAGGGACAGAAGAAGAAGGGGAAGCAGGAAGGGGAGGAAGGAAAGAATTTGACCCTCATGTTCCCTCAAATTTATCCTGAGTATGAGGTGTATGGGATGGAATACTCTGTTTGGTCAGTTCTGGCATCTATCTTGTCTGGTCCTCCCCAAAGAAGGGCTGCAGGTGGGACCTCTTTACTCCTTCTGGAGGGCAAAATGTTCCTCAGAGCTGAGCAGTGGCCTTGGCTCTGCAGATCATTCTCCAGCTGTAACTATAAACAGCAGTGTTCTCAGTCCCAGAAGCAGACACTGACTGAGAAACTTGCTGTTAATTTCAGCAAGTGCAGCCACTTACAAGAGACTGAGCTGAAAGCAAAAGCACAAGACAGAAAATCACCTTTATCCTGGCCCAAACCAGGACAGATATACTTTGTGGGGTGCCTGCAGCCAACACATCTCTTCTTTCAGCCAGGAGATGGTCAGACTCTAGGGCTCAGACCCATAACACTTGACTGGTGGTCCCTCAGGCTGGGTCTTCAGTTCTAGAGGAGAAGATGGAGGGGAAAGTGTGTGGCAGTGATACCTGACCCCACAAAAGCCCTAGAGACCTGAAGGAGGAGGGGGATAGATTTGGGTGCAGTGTTACAGTGAAAGCTGGAGAGCAGCAGAATAGGGAGCACTGCTCTGGACCTGTCCTCTCCTCAGCAGCAAGAAGAGAGCATTGCCACCTCATCAACACCACTTCTCCAGAAACAAATCTTCCAACAGCCAAGAGGAGGAAGGGTCTTTCCCTCCAGACCTCTCCTTCCATGGGGGTCTGCAGGGACTTGACCATTTATATCAACTAAAATCTAACTCAACAACTGTCAGGAGCCCATATGATGAACAATCCCCAAACTCCAGCCCACAGCTAGTCAAAACCCACTAATATCCACCAACACCCAGGGCATGGAGAGGCCCTGGGACACCCACACACCAAGGAAAGTCCTGTCAGAGCTCCCAAGCCACCTGACTCTGAAAGCTGCAGTTGTTGCCTCTCTCCACCCTACCCCAAGAATTTTGTGGGGTTCTTTTTTCTTTCTCCTTGTATTAAACAAACCCTGTGGTGTTTCCAACGTGACTAATTCCATAATGACAGCAATATCCCCTGCCTCCCCTGCAGCCCAGGAAGGAGCCAAGTGCCATTAATGTGCTGGTACACATTGCTATTGCATAATCAGCTGGATCTTCCTGGGGGAAAATGAGTGGAATTAGACAGTCTTCTTCTCTGGAATAACAGGGACCAGGGGGGATTTCCAAGAGTGAGATTGTTATAAAAGGAAAATCCATATGACACCATCAGAAACAGCCTTGAAAAACTGCTGTTGTGTGACAAATGCCAAAAAGGAGTCTGCAGCTCTACCTAACACATCTTTGTGTGGCTAAGGAAGGGAAGGAACCCTTTTGCTTGTTTTTTTCTTTCTCCCATGCCTCATATGCTGTTAGTCTCACACACCCCATAGCTCTGATTATTTATTTCCTCACTCCAGGGCTGAACCCACAGCAAAGGGTGCAGTAGGGTTTACCCCCCACCCTTTGAATTGAGTTGAAACGTGCTCTGTGTATCTGTTCCTCATCCTGGGCTGCTCAAGGGAAGTCTGGACAGCCCTGGGACCACACCTGGGGAGGCTGAGCATCACCTCCAGGCTTCTGCTGAGACTTCAGCACTGTGGTTTGCCTCTTGTACACCCCATCTCTACAACAGTGATGTGGCATGGTGTGTGACTCGTGGCTGTCACATACCAAAGAAAAGGACTGGCTGAATCTGCCTCCATCATCCCAGAGCAATTTTGGACGAGTAATTAGGTAAAGAAGTGTATTAATGATTCTGTTTTGGCAAGGAAGATGCTATGCATAGATTCTCATTACTGATGCATGGCTGTGGGAATGGGGGGCAGGAGGGAGGAAATCACACCTACAGCACCTCTAATGACATTCCCTTCCCTATACCCAAAAGCCAATGACTGGAAATGCAGCTGAAAAGGCTTTAACTTCCAGCCTTTAAGTGTTGAAAACTGACACACCTGGTGGTGGGTGGCAAGGAATCTCTTTAATTTTATTATGGTTGCCAGCCATCACAGAGCCTTTCTTGGTTCTGACTCTGGGGCTGACTCCCCTAAATGAGGTGCAGGTGGATCCCATCCCCTCCTCCTGGGATTCACAGCTCTGGGTACAACCCTACACTGATGCTTCTGCCTACCCCTGAGCTCCCTCCTTGTTCATCTGCTAAATTTCCCCGAGTTGGAAGCATTGACCCCTACACAGGACCTATGAATGTTCCAGATGACTCTGTTCTACTACTAAAAACTTTCTGTATGCATGTGGAAATGAATCTCCAGATGCAGAGTCTGCACTCTGTCCCTTGGCTGGCATTCCCCTCTCTGCAGTGCACGACACAAAAGGGTTTTAAGCAGCCTGTCAAGGCTAATGAGGAAAGAGGAACCAGATCAGCCTTCAGGATCTTTCTTTCCTTGTGAACCAAGGTGTTTTCTAAGCTATGGCCCCTCAGTTAGCTGGAAGCATTACCTGGATTATTTCCTGCCCACCATGGCTAATATTTTATAGCCTGAAGACTGTTTGGTTCTCATTAGGTTGGTTGGGGAGATGGATGTTGGTTAGGATGGCATCCAAGTAAGCCCAACACTCATGTTTAATCAGAGCATTCAGTGTTTGTCAAATGGAGACCAAAAAATGACAAATATCTTGAAGAACTGTGTAAGACTGATTATCCCCATCATACAGAGAGTGGCAGACCACATGTGGAACCAGCACAGGGATGGGATTAGCACTGAAATCACAACTCCCAGGATGATGCCTTTCCCTGTGATTCACAGAGGAAAGGGAAGGAGAATCAGGCTTTTAGGGGAATCTTTTTTTCTCTGGGGAAACAACAACCTTCCCAGGTTGCCATCAAGACTTTCATTTTTTATTATTCTTCAGCTCAGCCAGGCTGGATGAATTGTCCTCCAGTGGAAGCACCAGAGCTGTCCCTGCTGCAGTGCTGTCAGCCAGTTTTGATCTACAGCACTGCAGTTGTCCAGGGCTTTTTGTTGGAGTAATTGAGTGGAGAGCTCTTCATTTTCTCTCCCATAAAGAAGTTTTCCCCAGTCTCTGGTGTACACATGTCCACAGAGCCATTACCATGCAGGGGACACAAGTTCTACCTTGTGTTCCTGGCATCCATTTCCAGAGCTCCTGCACTCTGCTTGACTTCCTTTGGGGCTGGAAAATCCCTGTTGGGTGTGAAAGGACCCTGGGCATGTTTTACACTCTTAGCTGTTGAAAGAAAAAGGGAACAATGTCCTGGACAATGTCAGGTGTTTCACACACACGTACTCCCTCCTTCTCACAAATGGCCCATTAAAGGAAATCAGATTGACCTCCACTTTATTTATTGTCACCATCACTTGCTCTGCATGGGCAGAGATTGATGACTTCTCCCAGGATTTGCCCCCTCACCAGACTTCAGTCAAGAAATACTATAAGGCCCTGCTGTCTTTTCAGAGAGCTGCAATCACAGAGCCATAGGCAATTGGCCAGATTAATTCCTGATTACTGCGCAGAATATATGGCCAGTGGTTTCTAGAATCCCACAATCAGCTGTTTTAGGCAGTCATAAAATATAATACTGCTCATATAATGACTCAAATCCATCTGAAACACCCAGAGGATTTAGTGCCTTCTCCTAGGGACAACTGTCCATTCCTCTGACCTTCCTCACACATCTCTTCCGCACACTCCTTCAGCTTGAAATCCCCCTCCTTGTAACTGCATGCAGCATTCAGGATAAAATCTTCCAAGCTCTCTATAAGAATGATAGAAACACTCTCCTGATGTTGAAATCCAGGGTAACTCTGGGTTTTCCTGGAACATTTTTCAGCTGTCTCTTGCTGACTTTGTCACACTTCAGGGGCGTGCTTAGAGGAGGAATTAATCCTTTTCCCAGGATTGCCTGGGAAAAGTCAAGTGAGGAACATTTTTCATTCAAGCTGGATTCAGTATTCAAAATCACAGGAAACAGACTGACACAGGACATATTTGCTTGGTTAGCCAGAAAAAGAAAAAAAAATAGAAACAGGGGTGTACACTTAAGTGATCTGGTTTACGCTGATGATCATAGGCGGAATGGTTTGGGCTGGAAGGGACCTTAAAGATTTTCAACCCTCCTGCCATGGCCAGGGGCACCTCCCACAAGACCAGGTTGCTCCAGGCAACCTTTGAACACTTCCAGTGATGGGGTACCACAGCTTCTCTGGGCAGTGTCTCAGCAGCATCCCCTGGCTCCTGCAGCCACTGACTGTGGGCTTACAGGCAGGGGTGCCTGGTCCAACCATTGGCCTCTCCAAAGGGCCTGTGCTCCCAGGTAAGACACATGCAGGTAACCAAGAAAGGCTTTCCAAGGTCTTGCCTTCTTTCTCTGCCCCTGTATCAGCACGAGGGATGCTCACATGGAGGAGGAAACATATGTGCATCTTTGCTAGAGAAGCTGCACGCTGCGTGGTACCTCTTTTGGACACCTCCCTCTCTGGACACTTTTCCCATCCTTTTATTCCTGTACGTGGAGGAGAGCAGCAACACTCTGCAAGGATGGGTTATTTTTAGAAGGCTGCACAGCCAGAGACACCTTTTCCCTAGCCAAAGTAAGAGGACACCAAATGGTCCTGACCTTTCTCTCCAAGGCCCCATGTGGGGCCCATGCATTGAGCAGAGCTGAGGGTGGAAGGAGAGAAGGAAGGAATTTGTGTATATTTGCTTGGCTGACTGCCCTTGCCTGGGGCTTGAGTTTATATAAAGAAGGTGAAGACACCACATGGGGATGAAGGTTTGTTGGCCATCACAGGGGTCGGAAGCTCAACTGACAAGGTCATGGGCTTGAAAATGCTTTCAGAAACCTCCACGACAGGTTTCTTGGAAATGCTTCTCCTCATCTCATCCTGGTGTCAACCTGGACATGCACAGTGACTTCACCTAGAGACTCTGTGAGCTTTTTCTTGTGGCCTTCTGACACCCTGGTGCTGCAGCAGGAGCAGCGATGCGGTTCTGTGTGCATCCGAGGCAACATTAAAAAAAAACAAAAAAACAAAAAAACACCACCACAAAATAGCAGGGAGCTGTTTCCTGCTTTCAGATAGGGGTCCTGAGAGGCAGATAAAAGGAGTCCCACACTTGCTGTACCCTGTACAGAACCTCAGCTATCCTTCTCTTTATTTAAATCAAATCTCATTGGGTTGAAGTGCAGTGTTTATTTCCTCTGTATTTGATGTTATTAATTTGTTAATTAATGGCATTACTGCCTTCCTTCTCCTGGCATTCAGATGAAAGCTCAACATCCAGGTAAGTCCAGTCCCAGGCAGCAATTGCACAGGAGGAAAAGGAGAGGGGCTGAGGGGAGACCTCATTCCCTACAACAACCTGAAAGGAAGTTGTGGTGAGGTGGGGGTTGGTCTCTTCTCCCAAGTTACAGAATCATAGAATTGCTCAGGCTGGAAATGACCTTCAAGATCACTGAGTCCAACCTTATCCTAACCCTACTACCCTATTTCTGACCCCTAAACCATGTCCTCACATCCAGACAGTTTTAAAACACACTCAGGGATGGAGACTCAACCACCTCCCTGGGAAGCCTGTTCCAGTGCTTAACAACCCTTTCTGTAAAGAACTGTCTCCTGATGTCCAACCTAAATATCCCCTGATGCAACTTGAAGCCATTTCCCCTATAAGTGATAGAACAAGAGGAGATGGCTTCAAGTTGTGCCAGGGGAGGTTTAGATTGGATATTAGGAGAAATTTATTTATTGAAAGGGTTGTCAGGCCCTGGCATAGGCAGCCCAGGGCAGTAGTGGAGTCCCCATCCCTGGAGGAATTTAAAAGCTGTGTAGATGTGGTGCTGAGGGACATGGTTTAGTGGTGGCCTTGGCAGTGCTGGGTTAGCAGCTGGACCTGATGATCTTAAAGGTCTTTTCCAACCCAAATGATTCTGTGATTCTGTGATGCCACCACTCCTGAAGCTGAGACCACCTTGGCTGCTGTTGGCAGGGGAGTAACCTGGGGACAAGCCAGCTCTGCTACACCAATCCCCCTCCTTTCCCTTCCTATCTCTTGTGGGGTGATGGCAGAGGGCTCTTACAGCAGGATGGGAGATCCAGATCTGAGATATCCAGACCAGGTCCCTGCTTCTCCCCACGGATCTAGGGAAGGACTCGCTGCCACCCTCTCTCCCACGGATTCATGCTGTAATGCTGGCACTGTTCCAGCTAAAACAATGTTTGGGAAGGGGAAACTCTAGCTCCAGCAAACTTGTGAGATAATTTTAAGACAGGAGAGAGCACAGCGGGGCAGAGGGACGGGGTGACAAGAGACCTGATGTTCCTGCAAAGGACTCAAGCTCGTACCACGGTTTGTGTAATTAATATCAACCACCTCCCTGCCAGCCCCAGCCCTTGCTTGGTGCCAAAGCCACGCCAAAGAAGCTTTCAACATGCCTGGAGCTGCTGCAGACAATGGGGAGGTCGGATCCCTTGGGAGAGCATCAGGAGGAGAGGAGGAGCAGCGACCGACCCGTCAGCTCTCCCAAGCATAAGGAAGCCTTTGTTTGCTTCCCATTCCCCAGAGGGGGAGAGGCAGGAGGCAGCAGCAACCTTGGATTTTTCAAACATTTTCTGACTCAGATGCAGTGGGAAGAGGAGGAGGAAAGATTTCCTGCAGGAATCCAGCCTGAAACACAAAGCTGGAGGACTCACCCTGGCCAAGAGCAGAAATCCCGCCCGATAAACACAAGTGCCCGGGCAAACCCTGTGGAACTCAGGGGTCTGCTTGGGTCTCTCCCCCCAAAACCCATCACAAGGCAACACCTTGCCTGGAGTTAGCAGAGATATCATGTCAGGGGTTGGAATTTTGCCTCCTGGCAGCCAGTGATGTGCAAACCTGTTGCCTTCCCACCCAGCCTTCCCTTCCCTGCCCCTGAGCCCGGGCTCCCCTTTCTTGTGCTGTCCCTTCCCTAAATCCTCCCTGCTTTGGGGCTACAGCAATCAAAAAAGTTTTCTGGCCCCAGAGTCTGCTCTGAAACAGAGCCTCCCTGATGAATTCATTCACAAGTTTGTCCAAGTTAATTTGGCCAGAAGTTTTAATTGCACTCAGTGTCTCTCCCATCCCTTCTGTGCAATTGTTGCATGGGACTGGAGTTTCCTGGAGTGCTGAGCTTTCATCTGAGGAGGAAGAAGGCAAAAATGCCATTAATTATCTCCAATTGCTTTTATTTATCAGGTGTAAAAGAGCAACTGGAAGCTAATCAGGCATGTGGGCAAGGATGTTTGGAGGGGCTGCTATTATTTAATGGATGAAATGATAAGTTTTAGCATGAGGCTGAATTTAGAGTGATGCTGGCAGAGAGCTCCAGGGCTCTTTTTCCAGGTTGAAAGGAAAAGCTGAGGACAACTGCACTGACTGTGGGTAAACCCAGTCAAATATTACAGTATCTGTCCTTAAATTGTAGTCAACTCAAAGGCAGAAAAAGCAGCTCCCAACCTGAAATCTTGCCTGATTTTTTTCCAACTGGATCATCTAGTCTAACAAAAGACAATAACTCCTCCCCCTAACCTTACCTTGCTCATTGCCTGAACACACCAGAGCTTCAACAATGCTGCTATAACAAAAGGGAATGAGTCATTCATCAGAGCAAGCATTTGTGCTTGGGACCTTCAGAAAAAAAATCTGAATATTCATTTATTCTTGTATTTAGCTAAAAAGATCTATTTTACCTGTACCAAATTATATTGGGGAAAAAAAAATAACCACCCAAAAATAAAACAAAACTGTGGCTTCTTGAAATTCAAAATCTGGGTGCAAATGACAGATGTATCTGGGTGTGAATAGCATAATTTTGCAGCCATAAGTAGAACAGTGGGAACAAAGAACTTGCTAAAGGATTAGAGTTTGATTAAGCTCTGAGGAAATAATTTCAACTGATAGCTGGGTGTAAGGGCACCCAAACATCAGGAAATGGCACCTGGAAACTGACAGTATCTGGATTTCCTGAGCGATGAGGAAGCTGCTGCAATTTCATCCCACAAATACTGATTTGTCTGCAGGCAAGGAAAAAGAAAGCCACATGGCTCGAGACACTCTGTTCAATGACAGAGATGTGGTGGCCACAAGGTGGGCATGTTGCCCACTTCAGAAGTTTAAGAACACTCCAAAACCCCTTTTAAAAACGGGTTGATACATAACAGCCTCTAGTCTACAAGGCAAGAAGATGCTCTGGCTTCAAAGACCTTCTGGCTTTTTTTTCAAGTGGGATGTCCATGCCAGTTGGTATCTCTAAGCACTGGGCTATACTCCCACAACCACTGCAAATGATGGAATTGAAAAAGATGCAGAAATTCACTCCTCTGAGCTGAGGCTGCTGCTGTCTGAATTTCTTCAGCACCTGAAGACGTGGTGGATTTTGGTAGTTTCAGTGAATCTTAATTGCACCCGTCCAAAAGTAGTGACCTCAGCTCTGCTAACCATAAAACACTGCTCACTGCTTGGGCTTAATGGTGTGTGGCCTGCCAAGGAATCTTTTTTTTCTCCCTTCCAGAGACAATCTGTGGGAATTTATTGGCTTTTTAAAGCTGTCCGATCTTTCAGCGAAGGAAATGAATGGAATATCAATGACACCAGGTATTTGTCACAAGTATCATTTATACAGGAAATATGGGGCTGGCTGGGGGAATCTTTCCTGCACATGGTTAACTGATTCCAGGCACAGGTCCGGGCAGCATCTTGAATCAAACCCATGCTTCTCTGCAGCTGCAGCCTTATCAGTCACTACCAAACACAGAAAAGCAGAAAAGCATTCCTAATTCATTTAACTAATGCAATTTAAAACCCTGATGAGGGCAAGGCAGCTTTCATGGGAGGCTGAATTTAGGACAACACCTTTGCAGCTGGGAAGAAGAATTTTCTGTTGATTTTAAATGCCTCCTCAAAACAAGATGTTGGAAAAAGCTGCCTTTAAAAAGACAAAGACATTTATTTTTCTGATTTTTTTCTTGGCATCTCCATTTATTTCAGCTCTAACTTTTCACTAAGCTGAGCCCTATTTTGGGAAAGGTCTGCTCTTTCTTCATTTCTTTTTCTGCCAAGCAAAGAGTTATATAAAAGAAGATGCTATCTAAGAAGCTCCATGATAGATGTGAGTCTTCATTTTTTAACAAAATAAAGCTTTAGACACACACTACATGCTTGGGGGGTCATCTGTGGCATGTGGAGGGCTCAAACCTGCTTTGGCAAGGTCTCATCCCTAGGGCACCACCAGAGCAGTGAGCAGGTTCCTAATGCTGAGATGGGCAATCATCCGATGCTCAAACTCCGGGCTTTGGGACACGGTTCTCCTCTCAGGTTTTCTCACCAGGGTTAAATCCAGCTTGGGTTTTCAAGAGCCTGCTAAGGACCATGCCCAGCAGTGAGCCTTCCTGCAACACGATGGAAAAAAACCTGCTCTTCAAAAACATTAAATGTGCCAGAAAGAAATGCCCAACATGGCTCATTCCTGTTTTTTTTTTTTTTGGAACGGTGTTTGAATAACAGAGGGGATGGAGGCAAAGGGAAAAAAAGGCCACTTTTGTGCTCACAAGACTGTAGAAATGTTTAAGTACCTGAAGCTTCATGTTAAATTAGTGCAACACACGGTGATCTGCTGCAGGGTTTGGATTTCAGCTACTGCAAACCTCAGGGGAGAGGGGAAAGGGAAAGCACAGATCCTTATTTGGATCCGAGTCTGAAAACAGGGAATAAATTAAGCTCGGGATCCTCTCACCCCAGGAGTGTCAGGAGAATCCTCCCTACAAAGGCAGAGGGAATTTCCTGCAGAGCTTTGGCAGTGCAATTAGCAGTGGGGCTTGATGGGGCAGGGATGGAGAGCAGGAGGAAAAGCAGCCAGGGGGGGATCATTTGTTGGCTCACGTGCCACTGAGCTGCAAAGGCCTCTAGCACTTATTGTTCCTTAGAACTCACTGAAACCATGATTCCCTGCCCCCTGAATTCAAGCCTGAGGTTGGTACATCACTGTCACCCTCGTGTCCACCCCCCCAGCCCACGGGGAACTGCTCCTGGGAAAGTGGGGTTGTGATGGGAGCAGGGATGGCCCAGCATCTCCCATCCCTTTAATTCCTCTGGTCCTTCAAAGACAGCCAGAAATGAGGCAGAGAGCCAAATTATGGTGGAGAGAAGGTTCAAAATGTCCTTTTTTTTTTTTTTTTTCTGGAGTCGAATGCTGTGAGTGTGAGTTCTGTGGGTTTTACAGGCTGGTCCTGAAATCAGAGCATGGCAGGTCCCCACTTGAGTTGTGTCTAGGAACAGCTATTTCAAATGCTGGCAGCTCCTGGAACAGAGAGCAGGAGAGGAGGGAGGGAGAGAGAGAGCAGGAGGGAGACGTGCTGTAGCACAGTAGAACATCACATGAACATGTTTAGTATTTTTCCAGTATTATCAGGGGAAAATATTATCCAAGAGGCATAATTATATCTTAGGTTCCCCATTTTTTTTTTTTTTTTTTTGTTCTATGGGGCTTTTCAAGCAGTTGCTTTGTTTCATTCTTCTCTTTTTCTATTTTTGAACTACAGCATTTGCAGAAACAGGAGAAGGATGACAGTTAACACAAGAGTAAAGCCATGGGTGCTTAAAAGGGAGAGAGAAGGAGAGAGATGATGTTGTTCCCAAATTTTTGGCAGAAACCAGCATGGTTCTAGCCATGCTGCTCAGGTTTGTCTTGCACCAGGTGCCTTTCACTGTTTTCCAGACTTTCTAATCCAAGCTAAATCTCCAAGACCTGTGATGCAGTTACAGACAACAGGTTCAACCTGCCTTCAATTCAAGCACTAGAACAGGCTGCCCAGGGTAGTGATGGACTCACCATCCCTGGAAGTGTAAAAGTTGTGTAGATGTGAGGCTGAAGAGTATGTTTTATTGGTGGCCATGGTAGTGCTGGGTTAATAGTTGGACTTGCTGATGTTAAAGGTCTTTCCCAACCAAAATGATTCCATGATTGAGGCAACAAAGTTCCTTCTGTAGATGGAGGCTTAGGCACTTGGTTTACAGGAAGACATCTACACAAAAGCAGCTAAATGTGGGCCTCATCCTGCAATCTGACTTCACCCATAGAAACCTGCAAGAAAATCTTGCTTGATCTGTCAAGGGACAAGAATTTTAGCAGAGAGAACCTCTGAGTCCCCCCATCCCAGCACAGCTGGAGATCCAACGTCGCTGGGAACACGCAGAAGAAACTGGTTCAAGCAATTCAGACAAGGCAGATATTTTGCAGACCTCCATCCTGACAGGTCGGTCACTTACCCATGGTCCCCAGTGAGCAGCCAGGCCCAGGGGACAGCTCTCCATTCTCCTTGTGTCATCGCTCGTCATCATTTTGTTCCGCTCCCCTGGCTCAGTGCCCCAGCTGGGAGGCAGCAGCACTTCCAGTCGGTGCCAGGGGAGCTGGGAACACAGCACATTGCCACAAATAAAAGTGCCTGGAGGCACCCAGCATTGCAAGGTCTCTCCATCAAGGCTGTCACCACAGTAACAGGGGGGTTTCCCCAAAATGATCAACGATACGGTTAGGAGCCGCTCGCTTGTCATCTTCTCAGCAGCAGCTACTCAGTATTGGGGCTGAAAAAATGGGACCAGCAGGCACTGAGAGTGGTGGTTCAGAGGGGAGTTTCACATGATGCACCTTGTCGTTGGTCACCTGTGGGCATCTGGGGTGTGTGGAGGAGAGATCCCTTCCTGCTGCCAGGATGCTTTCTGTCCTCAAGCATGAGATCTGATTAGGGCAGAGAACCATGAAAGCTATTACGGGTCATAAAACCCACTGAGGTATAAAAACCTCTATTTACTGTCTGAAATCCCAGCTCTAGTCACTGCCACCCATGGCACAGAGAGACACATTCCAAGGAAGCATTTCTCACTGTTTATTTTCCAGGCATGGAGGGGGTGATGTTTTCAGCCAGGGTTTTATTCCTTGTTCTGCTGAGGGGCTCTGACAGTGTTAATCTCTTCAGTGAGGATGTGCACTCACATCTCCCAATCTCAGAGGAATGTCAGTGACTGAAATTAGCTTTGCACTTCAGGATTTGTCAAATTGCAGTTTTACTAAATGCTTTACTGGTTGCAAAATGACAGTCCTGATGAAACCAATGCCACGACCCACTGGCTTCAAAGCACCATGAGCAGACCCCTTGGTCCCATCATCTCCTCAGGATTTGCATCTATTGAGATACATGTCATAATCTTTTTTATTTATTTGCATCTACTGAGATACATGTCATAATCTCTTTGATTTATTTATATTTAAGGGATGCTTCTTTTTTATGCTTACTGAGAACTACAGAGCTACATCTGGATCATGTTTTAGGGACATGGTTTAATGGGGACTTGGCAATGCTGGGGTAGTGGTTGGACTTGATGATCTTAAAAGTATTTTCCAACCAAAATGGTTGTACAATTCTATGTTTTCAAAATTTCTTCCCTATTTACAAGGCTTGGAAGCCCTTTTTAATGTCTGCACTTACTTCACTGAGCATCAGAAGCAGCTCTGAATTTGAGGGGGAACACAAGAACCAGTTATTTCAGGTCTCACAATAAAATCATCTGAGAAAGCAGCACAAATAAGCTGCAGGACTTCAGCAAGGATAGGGGAAGGGAGTTCTTCTGCCACCCTGTAAAGGGGAAATAGCCCAATGAGTGCAGTGGTTTGCAGCTCAGACCTAGCTGGGCTGAGAGCTGGAAGGGCAAAATACAATTTGGTCCAGAAAAGATTCAGTAGTACCAGATCTCCCAGTCCTTCCTTATGCCATCACACAAGATGGTGCTCAGAGCTTGGAGGAGCCAACAGAAAAAAAATCCTGCTGATCTGAGCTCATAAGGTGTTTAGTCCTGTTCAGAAATCCATGTGTCAACAGCTTTAGGAACTGGCAACTTCCAGAAAATACAAGTCCAAGTGCCCAGCAATGAGATGCTGCTTTCTTGTATGATGACAGCCATCCTCAAAGTGGTACCACTGGGACATGACACCACTGAAGCCCACCTGGCTGATGAGCATTTGTGAGGAATTAAACTCCCATTGCCCTCCCATTTTCTCTACAAATGTCCCACTAGGATCTAAGGAACAGTCAGACTCAAGGATGCTAAGACAATCACACAGTGGAATTTAAACAAACCATTAATTACCAAAATACTCTGGCAGATGATGGCTCCAACAATGCTTATTACAAGAACCTTCATCAAGTTATCTGCTTTTTCATGCAAGCAGAGGTAGCGATCTTAACTGAGATGACACAAATAATTAAAAACCATGTAACAAGATATTTTATTAATGACACGCACGTCTCCATCACTCTAAGAAAATTGGGCAATCTGTTCCTGCACTCCATCAAGGGTTTATATTTATCATCACTTTAATAATGACTTTATTTAAAGTGCTATCTCATTTCCTTGGGTTGGCTTGGGGGATGAGGGGACAAAGGAAGCATTTCCTTATTAATCGCACCCATTGGGGAGCAGTTCTGTGGCACAAAGTGGGGTAGAAGAAGAATAGAAAGAGGACCCCTGCCCAGCTCAGAGCTGTGTCTTTAAAGAAGAGCCTCAGCAATGCAATTGTAAAATGCAAATCACTTGAAGAAAAGACCTGAAGACAAAATACTTTCTCCAAAAAAACCCCTCCACTTTGGTTTCTCTTTACAAATCAAGGTCTGTTCTCAGCTGAGCTGGTGTCAAAGGTCTTCAGTGGGAGCTGGAGCAGACCCAGGGGGGGAATTTGCAAAGTTTGGAGTTCCTGAGTTCAGTGATGTGTCCACAGAGAGTAGCCCTAAGGCATGAAACTCAATTTCATTAGAAATTTCATTAGGCATTTGATCTGATGGGGACCCTGTTCTTCAGTTCACACACTATCTGGCTGGGCAAGTGTAATGTCCCTCACCTAATTTCAGGCTTTCAAACTGAAGTGTTTTCTTCCTTTTCCAAGAGAAGTTCAAAGCAGGTATTTCACCTCAAAGATGAGGGTGCAGAAGAATCCATCTTTCAGACTGCAAAAAAATCCTTTCAGGGGAAAATTTCTCTCTGTCCCAGGGGTTTGCTGGGGCTCATCAGAGCCTCAATAGCTGTGCCTATGAGTGGCCTGGAGAAGCAACAAAATATTGTTATAAGTAATGCAGAAGGGAGCTCACTCACCATAAGTTCACTGCCCAGCATGACCACAGCTCTGCATGGAGACCAGGAGGGACCAGGACCCTTCTCTGTAAGCACCACTTTGCTCTGCTGACCTCATCTTTACTGAAGACTCAGCCTCAAGTGACGTGGTGGTGAAATCAATGCCATCTCTTTCATGCATTGCCACGAAGGAGTCACTTAACCTCCCTCAGATTTACATTGTAAAGCAAGGGAGGCATGGATACCCCCTTTCTGCCATCCTTTGGCTGTTGGGAGGTGAGGTCTGTGGTGGCATCCATCCACTACTAGGTGTTGACACATTCCTGACATTGGAATAAATAATAATAGCAATATTTGTCTTCTCTAAGCAACTTATCACAAGTAGATCTTGAAGTGCTTCCTAAAAGGTATAAAATTTCATTATTCTTGATCAGTAAATGGGGCCTTAAGCCTGGCAGGAGTGTCTAGAGACACCCACACTGTCCCTCATCCACTGCTGCTTTTGGAATAAAGTAAGGAACAGAACTGCCTCATAGGATCACCCAGGGCTGAGGGCCACTGGTGGCTCATGATGCTCATCCCATCCCAGCACTTCCACAGACACCTCTCCCTGACCTCCAAGAGAACCATGTGCCTTCCCAGCTTACCAACAAGGCTCCTGCTGAGCTGGGAGGCTGGAGAAGCTCAGGTTTCACTTCCAAAAATGATGGAGCACTTGTTTAACCCTTATTTGGTTGGGTGATGCCACGAAGTTATTTAACCCTGCCAAGGTTCCACTATGAGAAAAGACAAAATAGTTGAGGTCTAGTATGAGTGGGGCTCTTTTGGGGGGTATTTAAACTTAAATCTGCCTAACACTGAGATGAATCAGGCCACGCACAGGGCTGTGCATCACTGTGAGAACTGCAGCCACCCACCCTGGCATGGACATTGTGTGGACAACACAGCCTTGAAGACCTGCAAAAAGTCACAACATGGATGTGCTAAGGGCTTCCCAAGGCTCTGGCAGCTCTCTTCCAGCACAGGTTGGGTTTGCAAGGATGCTGAGCAACCAGCAGTGTCAGCTTTCTAGTTAAAGAGGCTGCTGCAAGGTCAGGCTGGGAAAACAAGGTGCTGTGAGCACCATCTGTGCTGCAAACACAGCCACGTTGGGGTCTATCAGCCAGGAAAAAACACAAGCCCAAGGCCAAAAGCAGAGCTACCTGCACAAGAAGAAGGAATAAATCTGTCCCCCAGTAGACCCTCTGGACTCCCAGCCTCTAAGAGCTGGAGATTCAGACCCTGCAGACACCCAGTGCCAGAAGTGCCCTGAACCACAGGTAGGAGCCACACACAGTGATGCCACCATGGCCCTGGGGACATTGGAACCTCCCAGAGGTCCACCAACCCACGCATGCTCTGGTGAGGCCACAGCTCTCTGGATACCTCGTTGGGATGCCAGGCAATGCCAAAAGCACATCCTTTCAAAGCAGAGAAGGAATCAGCAGGGAGCACCCATCTGCATGTGACCTGGGTGACCCAAGCCTGCAGGCACAAATTACATATTTCACAAGTGACATTTGCTGTCATAGGGGGAGGTTTGAGTGAAGCTGCTTGAAATTCAATTAAATTCTGCCTGGAAAGAGGGTATGTGGTCTTCTTTTCTTTTTCACTCCACAGGATAACACTGTGATGTTTCCAGCAGGGAAATGCTGATGGAGAAACCAAGGCACAGTGAATCCATGTCCCTCTCCAGTGCATGAAGTCCTAACAAACAAACAAAAAAACCCCCCAACCATTAGCCAGTTTAGACTGGAAGGGACCTTTACAAGTCATCTACTTCATCCTGCAGTGAACAGGGGACATCCTTGTTGGGTTGCTCAGAGCCTCGTCCAATCTGACCTTGAGTGTTTCCAAGGATGGGCCATCTACCACCTCTCCGGGCAACCTGTGCCCGTGCTTCACCATCCTCACTGGAAAAAGCTTTCTCCCTCATATCTAGTCTTACTTTTAGTTTAAAACCACTACCCCCTTGTCCTATTGCAACAGGTCCTACTAAAAAGTCTGTCCCCATCTCTGCGAGGGGAAAGAGCCCTGTTTAAGCACTGAAAGGCTGCAATAAGGTCTCCACTTTGATAAACTCATTCCCATGTGGCTTGCACATCTCTTTGTTTGGATTTGTTGTAGCTGGCTGTATCACAATGATGTTATTAAGTCATTTATCTCCTAACACAGAATTACTTAATAATTTGCTCCGTTTGTCCTCAGTGACAGAAACAATGTGTTCAACCATGGATTATCACAGTTCTTAAGAATTATAAGCAATCTTGCAAGGCCTTGATCAGCTTCAGCTCTTTATTTTGTCAGTGGGATGATCAGAATCTATGACTCACTACGGTGCAAAGGGATCCTTCAATCTGCTCAAGAGAAGCAGGGTGTAAACTGAAGCCAGAAGTTCAAACCAGGCAAATTCAGATGAGACCATCACCAGCCACAGGGAAAACCTATCAATGGAATAGGTGGACTGCCTATCTCCTGGATGTGCAATTCTTCTGTTTAAATTACTGTATCTCCAGTGAAAAGCCAATATTGATTCCTCTCCTGCTGTGCTCCTTTTAGACCCTGTAGAGACCTGGTCCATGTGATCAGGAGAACTGAAGGGACATTTGTCTCTTCCTAGAGAAGACATCTAAAATTGAGGAAGTGAATTTTGCTCTTAGAATGTAGATTTTCTACCACCTATGCTAAAGAGAGCCAGAAGTAGCCACATCAGCCATAACTGTCCGTGTTACAAAACTCTCATTAGGAGAGAAGAACTTCAGTTCTGGTGCTCAGCTCAATTTCCAAATAGCCATGTTTAGCTTGCTTTGGATCTTTTAGGTATCTGCACACACATCTGCTGGAAGATATGATAAAAGGCCTGTGGAGAGCTGCACATCTCTGGAATTTGATGGCATCCTGACCTGGGTTTCTTTTAAGTCCTGTGTCATGTCTGCCACTGCAGGTGCCATGGGTACCCTGTGTGGCAGCTGTATGGAATCTCACACAGAAGCATCTCTGGAGCATCTCACACAGAAAAAAGGTGCCAATGCTTAGAAACTGAGTCCCTCCTGATGCAGTCAGCAGAGTTGTTCATCTGACCAAATGAATCACTCCCTGGGGCCCACTGACTGGATGGACAAGATCTCCACTCAGACACTCAAGGCTCATGTGGACAGCATTTGGCAGACACCTGAATTCAGCTGTCTCTGCCTGTGAGCTGAACTCTACCTTTCAAACCATGCAGGGACCTCAGCTCTGTTGGCAACACAGAGATCTCTCACACCTCTTCAGGGTCTTGGGGTTATCTGGCCCAGCTTCCAGCAGCTGCTCTGAGGAGGAGGGAACTTGTAGGACTGCATCATTTCCTCCCAGACCTGTGTGGATGCCTCAGATTTCCACACTATTTAAAAAAAAACCACTTCATACATCTCCATTTAGTCAACTGAACAGTGCCTGCATGTTTTCCAGGAACAGATGCATCACTCAAGAACATGTTGCTGTGGACAGAATGAAGAAAAGTGGGGAATATTTACAGAGTGTGTATACTAGTGCTCAGACTCACAGCTCACAAAGTGTTTCTGCCCATAAAATTTCTAAATGCTCCTTACCTATCTTGCAGGATGTTTGCTTTGCTCAGGTCATTGGTGTAGGCAAAACACTTTTCCTGTGGTATCACAGGATCTCAGAGTGTAAATGACTAATAGGAACACTGATGTTTATTCTGTCAATGGGAACACTCAGTGTAAGTCAAAATTCAGTCAGACAAAATGCAGTAGGACAGAAAGACACAAGCTGCATTTCATGCATGTCCATAAAGAAAATAAGCTTATTAAAAAAAAACCAAACAACAAAACAACAAACCAAAAAAACCCCCCAAAACCCCAAGTTCCAGTGTGTACAGGGGCCAAAGCAAGCCCTTGATTACACACCTCTGAGTCCTTGGCCAATGTGACCATGAGATTCTTTTCAGATGAGCAAGTTACAACTTGTGTTGACATGTGTGAAATAAGGAATTGGTGGCACACATTAAGTAAGAAAAGAAATGGAAAAGAAAGTATATTTACCAGTGTTTCCAATCACTGGCACTCAGGGCTGGGGCCAGGCTAGGGTGAGAAGGTGTCCAACCATCTAATTTAGGTGTCCAACAAATCCTGCAAGGGGAAAATGCTAACCCTCTTCCCCTGGAAGCAGGGGGAGAAGGAGGGTTACAGCTCAGTTGCTGCAAGGGATTCCCCTTCTCCCCCCCTCTCCAGGAAAGCCAATCCTCTATCAAGCTCCCCTCCCCACCCTGGCCAGATCCCACTGCTCTGCTTCCAGCCTCACGGGATGTCCTCAGCCTTATCCATAAAGGCTGCTCTTCAGATGTTCAGCCCCCCCTTTACCAGCAATGAGGGAAAATCCTGGCTATTTGGAAACCAGTGGCACTATTCTGAGACTGCAGGGGATGCAGAAGAGGCCTTCAGCATTTTCCCCATCTTCCTTTGTCCAAGCACTTACTGGTGCAGCCTGAGATCCAACTCTGGTTCCTCTCACTAGAAATGCTTTCCCAATAAAAATAGGAGCTTCCCAATAAAAATAGGAGCTTCCAACAGAACCAGATTTCCCTGCTTGCTCCTTTCATTTCCTGATATTTCATCATCAGCCTCTTTGTGAGGAAACTGGCTGCTGGTCCTTCCATCAAAACCACTGCAAATGAGGTCTGGGGAATGAAACTCGAGATGACAGGGAGAGCCTTAAATAAAAAAAAAAAAAAAAAAGG
>JAAWXA010000060.1:1609634-1633207 GCA_038090715.1 Florisuga fusca | reverse complement strand
GGAAGGAAGGAAGGAAGGAAGGAAGGAAGGAAGGAAGGAAGGAAGGAAGGAAGGAAGGAAGGAAGGAAGGAAGGAAGGAAGGTGTAGGAAACAGGTGCCAAGGTGCCAGCAATCCACCAATTGCCAGGCAATGAGCATGAGCTTGTGCTCAGCCCACCTGTGCCCAGTCAGGGCTGGCCCCAGCTGCAAATGAGCAGCATTAGGGGGCCAATAAAAGGTGGGCCTTAGGGCACATGCTCAGCTTATTCCTGAGCTAGGAGCAGAAGAGGCTGGTCTGGTTCAGAACACCAGTGCTGACTGAGATCAACCACTGCTGTACATCTACTTATCTCAGAGCTCTGCGCTCTTCAAGAAGTTCGTCCAGCTACAGGAAGGAAGGAAACCAAAACCTTAGCAGATGCAGATCCAAAATCCTTGTCCACTCTACCAGCCACCAGGTCACTAATCTGCCCATGATGCAAGAGGCAGAGCAAGTGGCTCAGCAAACCATCCAAGGACTGGAAGGCAGTGTCCTACCATGAGTTGTTGGGCCAGGACTTGAATTTGGGGTGTCTGGGAGTGGAGAGGACACCCCTGTGCTCCTGCTTGCCCGTCACCCACCTGGTCCAGCACTAGAGGGTGACAGTGAGTCAAGGATGCTGGAGCCTGGTGGCTGGGAGAGCTCTTGCTGATGGGGATGGAGGGGTTGGAAATGGTGACCCCCCAGAAAGGTAAGAGCAAATGAAGGGGCAGGTTGCACTTCATTTGATACCCTTGCTATGGGGCACTTGTGGGGCTGGGATGCACAGGAGAGAGCAGTGGGTGTCCTGGAAAGGTGTCTTTCTGTGCTGGTGGGAGAAGAAATGAGATGGCATCATGAAATGATGGAATAGTTTGGGTTGGAAGGGACCTTGGGTCGCTGAGCTTTGAGCAGTGCAGGGCTGTGGGGCAGAAATCCAGGGAAAGGGATGAGGAGCCTGGTGGAAGGTGTTTTCTGCCCCACACAGGATGGTTTGGGGCAAAGAACCAACCTGGACACAGGAGGTGCAGCCACTCAACTCCAGGTGTTATTCCCAAAGCCCAGGTTGCTTGTACTTGGCTTGTACTTGTACTTTTGGACACGTCGAGCAACTGAGGTGTAAACCCACAGCTTGATGCTGCTTCAGTTCAAGACCTCATCTTCTGGACATGGGCATACAAAGCCCTGCCAGCCACCAGGAGCCAGACCAGCTGGCATGGAGCCTCAGAGCTCCTGCAGAGCTCATCTTAAACCATGCTTGTGTTCCCTGAGGGGCTGTGCCTGCTCATGGATCCATTGGTAAAGTTGTAGTGAATTTTTTCATTTTTTTTTCCTTTAAAGCTCCAATTTTTTTTTTTTTTTTTTTTTTTTTTTAATCTTTAATCAAAATTGTAAAGCTTAAGAGCAGGTTGTCTACCAATTGATGTTAGGCACCTAGGGGTTAGAAAGAACCATCAGTCAGGACTCTTGGGTCCCAGTTTCAAATCTCTCAGTGACTCTTTGAGTGACCTTGAAGAAGTCAATTAATTTCTGTGTCGTTTTCCAGACAGGAAAAAATGAGGAGATAATTCTTCTCCAGCTCGCTGGAGGATTGTGATTTTTAACTGTTTGCAGGGCACTTTGCTACCCTCAGATGAGAGGTAGAGGACTGTTACTCCATCATAGCTGGAGGAAGGCTGAAGCTCAGCATGGAAAGCCATGAATACTTCAGGATCAAGGCTGGAAGGAGGCAGAAACTCCAAATCCCACGTCCCATATGTACAGATAGCAACTTCCCAGCAGAGAAAAGCAGCAGAGCTCTGTGCCTGGGGGTCCAGCTCTCCCCATCAGCTGGACTGCCCTGCCCCAGGCTTTCAGGAGCTGCTCTCTCCTCGCAGTCATGTTATGGAGACAGAAGTGATGAGAAGGAACCAGCTGCTTCCATGGAAAGCATCCATCCCTCATGCCCCAGGTTCCCAGCTTTGGCATGTTTGCTGGTCCTCACCAGTAACATGCTGGTACCTCCCCAGTGGGAATGCATCACCAGCTGGCAGCCTCTCAGCATCCAGCCACAGCTATGATGGTCCATCTGGGCTATCAGCTGCTTTGAGGAACCTACCAAAAAAAAAAACCAAACCAAACAACAACCCCCAAAAACAAACCCTTTAGGGCCTTAGCTTTGCTGGAAAATTAAATATTTGTAGAGGTGATCCTTTTCCTGGGGTGTCCTGTTGAGGTAAGTGGAGCCAGGCTACACCAGCCTGCCCTGGGGTGGAAATGGTTCCTGCAGGAAAGGATTTCTGGGTTTATAACTTGAATTTCACCTTGAAGGGAAGCTCATCACTGCTCTGTCTGCAGAACTCATCGCTACACAGGTTTCCCCAGATAGAAGAGAGGGAGAGGGGCTGCAGCCAGGGGAGCCTGTCCAAATTAACCTACTTACCCCCCAGCTCTCCTGAAAGGGGCTGTTTGTTTGCTTTAGGCTGTTTTTGTGTGAGGAGTAGCTAGAGGTGAGCAAACTTCAGAAAATTTCTGTTCCCATGGGAAATTTCAGCCTTTCAGAGGCCAGTTTCCATCCCAGATCAGGCCAGTTCAGCAAAATACAATTCTGGTTGAACTCACTTGAAAGAGTCAGACTCTCCCCAGTGTAAAACTGGAATCTGGGGAAAGAAGAGAAGGGAGAAATGGGAGAAATTTTATTTTACTTAGAGGCAACATCCCTTTTAGATAAATTGTTTTTTTCACTTGTTCCAGTCCCAAACTGCTCCAGAACTAATGCCAGGAATTCCCTCATCTATTTATACTCAGTTTTGCTGTCTGGGTCTTATTGTACCTGGCATTTGCTGTGACATATGACCGTGCTGCAAATAATACCAGAAACATTTATCTTGTGGAAGTATCGTGGAGGGAAGGTTTCCAAGAGCCCTTTGTTAACCTGCTGTCACCAACCTGCAGGGACTGTCCTGGTCCCTCCCACCCTGCCAGCAAGGGTCCAAAGCCTTGTGCCTTTTTTTAACACTGCAGCTGTGCCAGCATGGGGGGGGCTTAATGCTCTTTCTGGTGAAAAAAAAAAAAAAAGCAGCAACGCTGTGAATCCGTGTCAGTTTTGTCAAATGAATTAGTTCAGCATTAAAAAACATAAGGTGCTTGAGACAGATTTCATTATGAAATGCCTCTTTGTTCAGAGATTTCCTTTCACTCTGTTTTTCTTCTTAACGTGAAAAATGCTTAGAGAGAACTGAAATGTTTTCTCTGGGACTGAGCAAAACTTTTCTATTAGATCAGGGAGAATCTGGATGTGTGTAATTATCTTTCAGCATCACCAGCAAACCAAAACATCTCTTGCTCACCTCGTTGTAATTGGAAGCATCATGGGACACTCTGTTAAAGCTGAAGCCGTTTGCAATTGGCTGGAATCCAAGCAAATAACTCTTAATTGAAACTTGTTTTTACACAAGGAGCCACAAAAATATTACCATAATGAATATCTGCCAGAGCCTACTTCGGGGGACAACTGCCAAATAGTGGTTCTGAACCTGATCTCATCAGCTCTGCTGTAATTACAGCTACAATCAGGGCCATGGATTGGTGTTTTCTTGGTATTAAGCTAATGTCAGCACAAGGCAGACCAGATCCAGGATGAGGCTCATCTGATTGAATGTAAATGTCTGGATTTGAGTTTTATTTGCAGTCACAGAAGTCTGGTTATGACACTCCGTGGTGTCTAGGAAACAATTCACCTTCTCTGAAACAGATGTCTAAACCAGTTTGGCTAAATCACCCCTTGAAAACACTTATGACTCTGCCAGCTGCAAACACAGCCCAGGATGACCAACTCAGATGGAGATACTGAGGGTGTAGATGTTCAGGAAGGAATGCAGGTGCCTAAGTACAGGCATTTCATGCCCTTTGAGATGTCCTGTTGTATCTCACCTGGTTTCTAGTTGCCTCTGACACATCTCACTCCAGTCCCATCTCCTATCTGCCAGCCTCACGCAGATGTCTCTGATAACACAGAGCATCTAAAGTGGCACTTGACACTTGGTTCAGTCCCCTGAAGTTGCATGAGAAGAAAATTTCTCTCTGAGTCTTCAGGATGGCAGGACTTGAACACACAAATTGGAAGGACTCCTGGTGGGACCAGATTTCCAAAGATGGATCGTGGAACTGCAGCCTGCAGCCTGACAGGCCTGCCCAGATTTTCAGGAGGTTACCCAGCTGAGCAAGTCAGTCTCTTGTTACCTTACAGAAGACACGTGGAGAGAGGAGGAATTGCTGTGGAGAATGTGCTGTGTTCTTGGAAGGTCCCTGCATTAACTTCCAACCTTTTGTCACCTTCTGCATAATCACTTCCATGATTTTCCTGCTGACAAGTCACACCTCGTGCTTTGGGGAGGGGGGCAGCACCATGCCAAACTGCCCTCCCTCTTTGTGGCGAGGGAGATTGCTTGCATCATGCAAGGAAGCAGGAGATTTACACCAGTGGGATTGCACAATCGGCCCAGATAAGAGGAATGTAACATGTCAGCAGTGTCCGTGTCTTTATCTCCGTAGGAAAGGCATATAGGAACAGGGAGATCTTTGTGAGGTTGATAGAACAAAATATCCTTCCCCCTCAGTCTGCCTGACCACGAGTGGTGAAGAGCCAATAGCACCATTTGCCCAACTGCCTCAGTGCTCTTTATCTGCTATTAGACCAGAGCTAGCACTGCTTTAAATCACCATTTCCCTTTTGCTGTCATTTATAATCACTAGAGATATTTTATGTTTATACAGCTTCTCTCATCTTAAGGATCCTACAGTATGTTATAAGGCATGATCCAGATGCAGGATTCCCCTCTCCTGCAAGTAGAATTGCTCATCTAGGACACCAAGATGGGCTTTGAGCAGGGGGAGCCTCTCTGGGGTCTCTGCCCCTGTGGCTTTTTTGCTCAAGGGCACTATGGTCAGTGATGGTTTCCCAAGTAAGGATAAAAAGAAGCACAAGCATCCCATTCAGATTTAAAAATACTTCCTAAGGGATGGTTTGAAAGAGAAGTATGGCCTGGGACAAGACACTCTTGAAGGCATGATTTCTGCAAGGAGACATAGATGTTTTAGGGACCAAACTCCCACTGGAACTCAGAAAGAGGAAAAATCCATCTGCAGAAATATCTGACTGAAGTGAGAGTAGACTGAAGAGAGGTTTGGTTTTAAAACCCTGAGATCCAGTAAAGAATAGACCATAAACCTGGGTGTCTCCAACCACATCTGGATACCTCAGATGTTTGTCTATGTCTGAGTTTATTTGCTGGATCCCATGAGAATCCATTAAGACAAAGAGGGTCTACTAGGGCATAACCCAATACAGTATGTCTTGAAAATATCTTGTAAAGGGGGCCCAAGATTATTACTCAGGAGTAAATGTCCACCTTGCAGATGTCTCAAACCAGGAGAAATTAATCTTGCCCCTTTGTACCTTGTAGCAGCACCTGTGAACCCAGCAAAGAGCAAAGGATCTAAACAGAAAACAAGAGTCATGCTTTCATCTTGACCAACACTGTTGTGTTCTCTGCCCATCACCTTTCAGAGTTTTGGAAGAGAACTGGCAAACACCACTGGGCTCTTTGATCCTTTGGGTCCATATGACAAACCAGTGAAACAGGCCTGGCTGGACAATTCCTCTCAAAGTAGTCTGAAGGATGTTTAGTTTAATTACCCAGGCCAGAAAAGTGGTATAGAAATCAGCAAGTGCAGACACACTGATTCACACATACCCAGAAATAACAATCTTGATATTTAAACCACTGAAACAAAAGGAGTGGGCTGGAGATGGGATCAGAAATAGTAATCTTTAAAACACGACCCATTTTAATGCTGCTTTGGAGATCATAATGAGAATTGTGAAATGACAGGATGGATGCAAGTTTCCTATTTAGCAAATTAAAGAGAGGTTTCTAGGCTTTCCAGGAGCTTCAACCAGCTTCAAAACAAAGTGGACCAAAAACTAAACATCACCCAGACTAATCACAAACCTCATTAGAACAGATCTAAGAGGACTCTCTACGAGCACCCGATTCATAGTCAGTGGGAGCCTTTCCATCAAATTCTCTGGGTTTTGGACACACAGGGGGCTTTTTTCCCTTGAGACTCAGATGATCTTAGACCCGTGCCTAGAGCTGCTGATAGAGGCCATGTTTGCCTGTCTGCATTCCAGAGTTAATGCACATTCCATCCCCTGCAGAGGACTTTGCCTCACCTCGGATGTGCAAGGTCACCTCACCTTTGATCCTCGGTGTTGGGGTAAGGCTACCCAAGGAGGGCTGTGTAGTGACTCAGCAGCTCACTGCCTCCTGGCTTTCTCTCTTTAACCGGATTTTTTGCTCCAGTGAAGCAGTTCTCAGAGGGGCAGAAGCTCATGTGCTCCATCCTGAAGCTGACAAGAGCCCAAAGACTCCAGAGGTGTAAAGCCGGGTGATGCCCGTACGGCACCGCTCAGGCACGTGTCCGGCGGGGTGATGGCTCAAATGATTGTTGTTGTTGCCATGTGAGTAACAACACTGGAGAACAGCATCATGGAACATCACAGCAAACTGCCACGTGTTGGCAGGGCATCACACTTCACCTTCTTCACCTCAGCTGGAGAAAGGGGACTGTGGTTTAGGGACACATCACGTGTGGGAGAGGTTCTGGTATAGACTCGATGAGTCCTCTTTGTGCTGCTAAAGCCAACCAGTGACTGGTACTCCTGAGCTCATGAAGTGTGTACCAGAACCTTTGAGATGCCCAAAAGCCACAAGGTAAGTGACCAGTGGAAGACCAAACTGAGGGGAAGACTGCCAGAGATATGTCAACTGCTCCTTAGCTTTCCACTGTCCCTTTTGGGAAGGGGATTGGCCAATCTGCTTTTAGCCCCAGCATGGACTGATCATGTCAGCCTGAGCATCCTTGCCACATCCACTCTTCCCTCAGCTGAAAGTCTCAATCACACAGCTGCCTCAACACCAGCAAAGCCCAAGAGGTCTCTACACAACCTAGACCAGGAGAGATGTATGGGAGTCAACATGCAGCTCAGCAGCCCTAGGTGGGCCACGTTAGAGACTTGAGCAGAAAAGTTGTCTATTACCTAGTGTTCCTTCACACCAGGTCACTGCCACTTCTACAATCACTAGTAAAGTCACACCTGTCACTGGCCAATACCACCACATCACACAGCTCTCCTTGGACACCTTTAGAAGGACATGGCCCTGAAGACACAAGTACCCTGAACACACTCACTGCATTACTTCTGCCTCAATTTCAGCCACGTTTAATATCCACTAATTAGTACTTTGGGGAACTCTTGAGAACAGTACAGAGAAAATACTTAATACCAAAAATAGCCTAAAATATCTTGGCTTTAACTCATTTATTCTGTATTGTAGTCTCCAACTTAAAGCACAGGGCAAAAAAAAATAGCTTCCAACAACATCATCACTTTGTTATAATGGGCTAAATTCAGCCCTGAGGGGCTGTAGAAACTAATGGACTTTGGCCCAACATGTGTTTAATGAGGATGGTGTATTTCAAACCCATAAGGTACCATACTTCTGCCACTACAGATTGGCTGGGAATAAGTCACCACTTCAGAGACACTGTATTCACTTCCAGCCCTGGCTGTGTTTGCTCTAAATAGAGGCAGCAAAAATAGACATCAAACCCAAAAACATTTCTTTCAAACTCTAAATGCCTCTGGCTCTGATTTTGATCTCACATGCAGCAGAAGCTCAAGTGAGTGGAGAGGTTTATTGCTCATTTGTGCCTGCAAAAATGAAATGGGACCACTATGTTTAACATTGCAGAACATTTAAGACAGTATCAATATACATAAAATGCTAACTCTGATTAAAAAACATTAACTTTTACTTCTTCAGATCTCTTTCTACAGATAATCTTTTTGCATCTTTTCATTTCTGTAACCACTTACTAACTTCTTCCCTGCCCATACAGCTCAATCCACCACTCTAGAAGTCCCTTTGCAGAAATTTCAGAATCAGACTGATCCAGCACCAGATTTCCAGTTCTTCATGACCCTGTCCTCATCTCTAGAAAGCACATAAGCCCATGTTCATCTCTTCAGACCATGTCTATGTGGTTACCTGTACATAAAGATGCTTTCTTGGAGACTGCACTGTTGCTCCTCCCTTTTGAATCTCAGTCTTAGCTCCCAGTTTAAACTTGGCCTTCATGTCTTTGCTGCTGTTTGCTTGTTTTGAAACAGGGAACAGCCAGAGGCTCAAAACATACCCTCAGTTCTTGTATCCAAAGTCTCCAGCATCCCCTCTATTTTCCACAAACCTCCAAAAAAGCATAATGCTTCAGAAAGTACTAGACTGCAATTCGAGTGGTGTCAGATCTTCCAAAGAGCCTTGTCATTTTTAATGTGGCTGATCTGTGTAAAAGAACTCATAGATTCTCTCTTCCTCTTACAACATATCTCAGCTATTCTTAGATGAAGTGGTAACAGAGGAAGGATCACCCCCGATGGTCTGAATAAAACCTAAAAAGTTTCAATTACACCTCCTCTAGTGTCCCAAGGAGCATTTTGTGGTGCAGAGGCCAAAGATCAGTCTGGCTGTGTCCATACTATCAAATAGTGACCTCATCCAAACTGCCTTTGGATGAGGGAAAGGTTCCTCATCCGTGTGAACTCCCAGAGAGTGGCAGGAGACTATTTGGGACAGTGGCCTGGGCCAAAAATTGTGCCAGGAATCATTCCAATAACCAGAAAAATGTAGAAAACAAACTCTAGGGTGTCAACATTGTTTGTTTCACTCCTGTAGATGTACCCCTTAAAACCTTCCTATATCACTGAAAAAAAAAAAAAAGACAGTTTTTCTTTCTGGACTGCTTGCTTTTAGCTTAGGGTTGTTCTCTTTTTTCTAGATAGAAAGGAAGAAGTTCACTGCTGATAAAAGATGTGCTGAAGCAGAGCACACCCATGTATTTCCTTTGGGCTAAGCTTATGATTTGACTTTCATTATGATTTTCATTTCTATGGCCCCTCAAACTTCTTGACTTTCAGCAAGATAACCGAAGGTGGGACTTGGCACTGTGAGTATGGACTCCTGTAGACTAAAAGATAATGTAGGTTAGGACTTTCCAAGGAGGTTAAGGAACTAAGTTCCCAGCTCCCTTCAAACCCAAGGGCTCTTCTTGGTCTTCCCTCTACCTTCCAACATCACCTCTCTATGTCCCAGCTGAGATGAAAGGGAGGATGGTTAAGGTATTATGTTTGGTCTTTTATTATCTGCTTTGCACACTCCATTAATGACTCGGATCACAGTGAAATAAAGAGCTGATTTCAGATTCTCATCCACTGAGTAATTTGTTAACTTCTGATAAAACTGAGCTTTGTCTTCCTATCTCTCTTTGCCAAACAAAGAGGCCAAGGCTGGCAAGTGAACCTCATCTTTCACACTACTCACCTGATGCAATCAGTCACGTATTGCAGTTGATCATTACATTTTCTAGATAACTACTTGCCCTCTATTCTGCAATGCAAAAAATGTTTGGTGTGCTAGCCAGCAGTTAATGGGAAGGAAGAGGAAAAGCTCCACTCGTGTCATATTGTTGTTATCAGTTTCATTGGTGTAAAACTAGAAATAATTTAGCAATGGGTTTGGTTCACTCGTCTCTCTAGAATGAAAACACAACTTCTATCCTCAATATGCAGCCATCATACCTCATTCTCTTTGGGCTGCTGTAATAGCAAAGCTGCCCAATGAACAAACTTCACCATCTTGTTTTGTTTATCATTATGATTTCTGAATCCTCAAAATATCAACCTAGTCATCCTTCAAGGAGCTTTCACCTCATTATACAATTTGTTTTAAAGGCCTAGCCCTTACTCATGGGTGCTCTATGTTTCTAGGAATTACCTCTCAAATACAACCACTTTGCTTTTCTGGTTAACCTATCTGCTCATATCAACCAGGCCTCTCATTTGGAAGATCCTGGGACTTTCTTGGGAACTGACTGACACCTCCAGCCTAGAGGCCTTAAAGTCACTGATCCGAATTACTCATCAAATCTAAGGAAAAATGGAAACTTTGAACACTTAAAAAATTGACTTTAGGAACTCCAGCACCAGTTCTGGAAATCACAACTTTGGGCTGACACCCTCGTGGAGGAGACAGACCTGTATTCATCTTGTAGTAGTGATAACATCTTGCCCCCATTTCCAACACAGTAATTCTGGAGGCAGACTTAGTGCCTTCAATTATTTCCATTGACTAAGGGCAGCTTTACACATATATAACAGGTTCTGACTATTCTCCTGCCTACTCCAAAGCTTTGGCCTCATGTGTATTTGCAGCACTACGTGTACAGTAAGCAATTGCCCTGTAAAACAGAAAGGCAAATCCAGAGAGCAAGTTGTTGCCAATAGCAAAGAACTGGTTACTTTAAAAAGTGGTTAATGTTCTGAAATACTGAGTGGTTAACAACACATCAAGTGGCTGCTGAGAGAATGCTCCTATTTACTCAGAGGTCCATTATTTACTCATAAATTCCTTGGTTTAATTTCTTTGTAGTCTATTTCCTCTATTACATATTCATAATCATAGTCTCATAAGTTCTCCTCCTCCAGCTGCTAATTATTCTCTATGTTCACCACATACCCTTTTGTGCCATATAGATGGTGAATAATAATTTCCGTAGAAGAGAGGTTTGTTTTGTTTTTGTTTTTTTAATTAAAGCAACGTTCTTTAGAAACAAATGCAATAAAATTAAATTTAACAAATCAGGAAAAGTCATTAAACACGAATGCCAGTCAAGACGCTAACCTGAAATTCAAGCCACATCAATCATATTTCTGTTGCTCCAAAAGGTTGATTTCACCAATTACAAGTCCACAGGGTTTCAGTTAGGGAACTGTTCACACACATTCCTTTTTATTTCTCAGTTACCAGCTCTGTACCTGGGACAATCAAAGAACATCTCTGGAAAAAAGGTGTGCAAAAGGTGTGCTCCATGCAATATGCTTCTGAGTGATGAGCAGAGAAGACATCTCAGACTTTGCATGCTGCCTTCACTCTTCCATGTGAACCAGATCAGGTGCAACCAATGAAAGCATTTGAAATACAGCACTGAAAACAGAGGCTTACGTGATCTGAGGACCCAAAGCCATTTACTTCTACTGGAGACAATTGGGTGTAGTTCTTTTTTTAAAATTTTATTTTTAAAAAGTCTTAAAAAAACCCACAAATGAACAAGTCTTTACAGTTCTGCAAGGGATTTTTTTCTGCATCAGGACTTCCCTATTCTGTTTATTAAAAATATCTGGGAAGGAAGGAGATGGTCACCAAGAAACTAGAACTGGATTGAGCAAAGTAGCCTGGTGCACAGTACAAAATTCAGTACTTTGGATCCTGGCTTCAAGGGAACGGGGTAAGAAATGTCCAGCTCTGGAACTGTATATCTTCCAAGTATTTATTCCATTCATCTACAAGTTACATAGGACTGAGCAGTTAACCATGGCCATACTCTGCTTACCCTTTACAACACCACCAAGAAAAAAAGCAAACAGTAGCATGCATCTTGCCAATTATGTTTTAAATACCTATTTGGCCCTGAGTGAGAAAGAAATAGTAACTTCTGAGACAGAGCAGGCTCTTGGTGCAGAAGTTGGATTGTGTCCTACAGTTATCTCATAGATCTGCTTTCCAAAATTGCAGCCAGACACACACAGCTCCCATTAAAGAAATTGATTGCTCTGTGAGCTTAATACTTCAATACCCCAGGATCTACAGATCACAACACAATATGCTATATCATAATATATAGCAAATAGCATTGAAGTCAGTTGGCACCGGTGAAGTAAAATCCAAGCTGAAGATGGATATTAGAGTGTAGGAAGAGGCACAAGGGATATTTTAGAAGCCAGTAGCTGGCTGTGTGGAGTTGAACCTGCCTGTGGTATTTCTGTGAGGGCTGTAAGCAGAAAAACCCCGTCCCATTATCTCCAGAGAAGGAAGAAGAATCATGAAGAGAGAAGGGTGAATTATTAAAGGACAGGCCAAGTATGACTGAGAGCTTATTAAAAAGGGAGGAGGATGGGTAAGCAGAGAAACAGCTTGCTAGGCTGGTTCTATTAAAATCTAAGGCTAGATCCTCTGTGTAAATTAGCATAGCTCCATTGACTCGGGTTGACTTCTCTGGCTTTATGGCAGTTTACCAGCTGACATTTTAGCCCATTAACTTGAAGCCTTGAATGCTGCCCTGTGAGCTTGGTCTTTGTTTGTTCTGCCCCCTCTCTCCTTTTTTCTGCCAGAACTGACAAAATTCTTCAGCTGAAACATCTGAGGAATGACATCTCATCAAAGATGGATGTTTCCATGGAAATATCTGTTTCAGATGAAAATTTTTGAGCCTTTCACGGAAAAAATATAAATAACTGGTTGGACAAGTTTTCAATAAATCAAAATAGGAACTTCGCTGGATAAACTGAAATGTTGTTTGGGTTGCATTTTTCCTTTCTTTGCTCAAATAAAGAACTGAAGACAATAAATAAATAAATGAATAAAATACAATACCTGAAGAAATGACCAAAATGAAAATTTACTGTAAATTTCCAAGAGGAGACAAAACCATATGTAAGATTATTCTCCCACAGATGCCCACATTTATAGTCCTGAGGCCACCAGGAGATGACAAGGAGCTGGTGGCAGTGAATGCAAGGCAGAGGAGGGAAAGGGAAAGATAAATGCTCCTGGCTTCTCTCTATACGAGGGCCTTTTCTTTTTTTCTCCCTCTTTTCCCTGCTCCTCCCTTCCCACTCATTGCAGCTAGTGCCTCAAACTGTAATCTGCTGGAAAAAAAACCCAGAACAAGCTGCACCTCCCCTGCACCAGCCGTTGCTGATAGTGAGATCCTCTAACATGAATCCAGAGGGTTTTTTCTTCCTCCTTTTGAGCACTGATTTACCCCTACAAACAGACTGACATTCAATCACATGGGAAAATGAATCCCAGGGGTGAAATCCCTGTTGACTGTTTCCCAAAATACGATCCCAAGGAAGAAGAACTGGTTATGGAAGATTACACACTGAAAATGAATTTATTTACATGTAAAATAAAACGCAGAGTTCTGTTCAAACACACAGAGGAGTCTGACCACAATGGAAGTTGGTAACTACTTCCCTGAGAATTTCTATTGGGAATCTCAGCCCAAGAACACTGGAAGGAGCAGGAATGCATCCAGGATCCTGGACATGTCCTACCACCTCCACATTTGCTAGCAGACTCATGCTCCAAAAGAGTGCTGGGGAACCACTTCTGGAAGTCCTATCCAACACAGGCAATGACACCCAAGGCTGTGCTTTACAAAGGGAGGGTTGATGAGAAAAGATTCAGGTCAGTATTTCCAGGGCTTTACCTTACCACCACTTTCCAGAAAGCTCTCTGTAAATGAAATGTTCCGACTTAACCAATCCCTGCTTCTGGAAATGCAGAACCAGCTTCCTTGGCACAGTTCAGAATAGCAAAAAAATGTAAGAACCCTCCTACGACTGGAGAAGAGCTAGAGCTACCAGCTGCTTTGAACATTTGGAGAGGAATACTTGGAGACTGTGTTGCAAATACACCAATATATCCCACTTTCCAGGAGCCTGAAGTATGTTTGGCAATAGAAAGGAAGGAACTGCTGTTGGTGTGAAACCTCAGCTGGGAGGCTGACTAGAACGCTGCATAATCCTACACACAGATGAATATGGTCATATTATTTTATTGCTCTGCATAAGGTCCCATAAAGAAAGTGTTACTTGACTTACTTTTCCCACATAAAGCAAAAAAAAGATGTGTTTAAATCAGTGCTTAAATTCAGGCAGCTGCTGGCCAGCCTGGGTATGCCATCTGATGGAGCTAAGGAAAAGACACACAGTTTTGTCACCACTGCCAAAGTGATTTTGCACAGAAAGTGCTAATGCAGAACTAGGCAAGGACTGCTTCTTTTGGTGGAGTCAAACTCCAGCTTTTCCTCTGAGCTAGTTAGATGAGGTCAGCCAGATTAAAATAAATAAATAAAAAATGTTTTGTTAAACCCTCAACGCAATTAAAACCAAGGAGACTGCGCTGGGTTATAGGTGTTATTCAGTGCATGTGAAGGGGTGCCAGAATCTGCCTCTGAATAGTTTTGATTAACAAACCTTTATCTGAATTGTTAAAGAACTGTTCATTTCGTTAAGCCATTATTCACAGCCTGTGACTGGTCATAAGTAATGTTCTGCATCCTGATGAGAGGCTTGAAGCTTACACTGGGATGATGAATGCCTGACAGCAGATAATGAATAGTGTACTTCCCTTGCAATTCACAAATGCTCTCGGGTGTCTGAATTGTAAACCAGCACTGAACAAGCACATTGAAATACCATTCCCAAAAGCAGCAGGATTTCAGCTCTTTCTCTATGGGGTAGAGTTTAATTTCCCCAAACCGAAGCAGCACAGGTCAAGCAGGTGTCCTAGAGCTCCTTGTTGGTTTTGTCTCAGGCCCAGGCAGGCTGCAAACACAACCCAACCCCTTGGCCATAAGTTCCTCCTTAGGGGAAGAAGAGCTGGGGGGTTCCCTGTGAGGTCAAACCCAGACTCTCCCAAAAAGGTCCTGTCACCCCACAAGCCAGGCACTTCCCCTGGAGCTGCATGAATACTCGCAAATAATAACCCACACGGTCACACCAGCAGCAGCCAGTGGAAGCCAAGTAATTCATTTATCAATATATTGGCCAACAGACTGTCTTAATTATTTCACTATTCTGGTAAAAGCTAATGCATAAAGACCTTAATGGTGCATGCCTCCTGCAGAGGGCTCTCAGCCCAGGGGGAATTTTGCACCAAACACCAGGCAAGGCAGTTTGAAATCTTCTCTGAATGCAAATGGACCAGAGTAGCTGCTTCTACATGGAGCTGCAGGAGGACTAGCTGAGGGGCAAAGCACTGAAAATAATGCTTGGGCCAACACGTTGCCATGCTATTTGCCAGTTTTATGGCAGTCTCTGCCCACCAGTCTGGCTTGTACCCAGTCATTTATTTCCCCCCCAAATGAACGTAACGGAAGTATGTACGGGAAATGTTTCATTTACTGACCTAATGGAAAGTGAAATGTAGGATTGCTGCCAAGAATATCACCTGAGAACACCAAGTTGCACGAGTTGCAGCAGAAGATTTGATCGACAGCCACGTGCACAACACTTCACCCATAACAGAAAGGGGAAAAAAATGGTTTGGTTTGAGATATCTGCAGTTCACCCCTTGATCTTTCAACCAACCCGAAGAACCGATGGAATAAATGTGACATGCCAGACTCTGGAGCACTCAACACTTTGCAACTGTGTGAAGTCTGTTGCTGTGGCAGGCCCACCTACACTGCTTCAGCTAATTGCACCAGAATTTATTTGCTTCCATTTACAGCCACCTCTTTGCTAGCTGTAAATGACAGCAAGAGCACTCGTGAAGTCGGTGCCTTGGGACAAGCTTCAAGTTGGGAATGGCATGTGTGGGAATCTCAGCTCAGCAGGATCCTGCTGGGATGGCAGGGCAAAAATAAACAAGCAGAGGCTTCCCACTGCCACCACATCAGCTTCATTTTTACTCTTGGCACCTCTTTAACAAAGAGGTTGTGGGAGGTCCTTGGTGTCTGCTCACAGGGCTGAGGCTCCTGCATCCTCCTGGGCCACTCAGTGCTTCTGTTCCTGGTGGGTGAGTGATGGGACCAAGAATTAAAGACTTGGCCTCTCTTCCAGGACAGCTTCAATCTCAGACTGGAAAGGTTGCAGATTCCCTAGTCCCAGTCCTGACAGAATTTGCTTACATAATCTGCATTAAATTACTCTTTCTATGCTTTGGTTTTCCACGTGAAATTGTGTTTCCTTTTACACTTAAATCATGTATCTCTAGGCCATGAGTCACTTCCTACAGCTTTTTTGTACAGAATCTAGCACCATGCAACCAATTTTGACAAAGATTATGAAGTAATCACCATCAAATATTTTTATTACCCTCAAATTCATCCTGTTTTTTCTACATAACTGCATGTTCCTGATGCTTAGACCTTTCTGTTAGGGGTAGATATGTATCAGAGATCCTGTCACAGCCCTTTTACTGGAATACAAATTCAGAAGAGAAAAGTGTAAGATATTACCCCAAAATATTTGGCAATGGCCAGTGTCTCCTGCTTTGGGAGCTGCCAGGAACCAGTCAAGCAGCAGCATCTCCATAGCTTTGCATATTCAGGAAAGCAAAGTTATGTGGTGCTCCTGGTCTCCACTGGACTCCTTTTCATTACAGAGCCAGCACAAGGAACAACTGGAGAAGAGAACACCAACATTACCAAGCAGCCACAGCACTCCTTTAAATTATTGCTGCTTTTTACATATCTAAAGCTCCTTTCCCCAACAAAGATCACCCTAAAAACACCCTGCTAGGAAATTCTCCCAGGGAAAGCCACTAGTGCTGAAATGATGAGTTGTTAGGAGCTTTTCTTTAAGCATTTTGTATTTCCTACCCTTTCTGTGGTTTGTTTTCCTTCCCTCTCTGCCACTTCCTCCATCTACCCTTCCCCCTCACAGCTTGCACACAGAACTCACCCATGCCTAAGGCTCCCTTTTTGTTATATCTGCAGACACTCTCTCCTCTTTTCCCCACTCAAGCATGCCCACTGTGACTCCAATTTCTCCACTTCCAGCCACACAGCCCACCCCACCACATGAGAAATGCTCTTTCACCTTCTTGACACTCTCACATCCCACTAGCAGGTGTGTGAACAAAATTTCAATCAAAATTTAAAATAAAAAATTTTTTTTTAAAAAAAAGAATAAAAAATGGTCAGAGTGGTGAGTAAGCAAAGCTCCCAAGACTTCAAAGAGACTTTGTGGTTTTCATGCTAGCATTTTTTGTGGTAGTCATTCACTGCTAGTTACGTCTAGGATCAGCCTTAACCAATCACACCACTTCACTTTCCAAATCCAGCCCATAATTAAAAAAGAAGGGCAGCAGACTCTCACTAATGATGCAATGATGTGTTCTCAGGTGCTCTTCTAGGCAGGAAGCCAAAAGCTAAGTTACCATTTATGCAGTTTGAAATGAATGGCATAAAATTAGGCACTGACTAGAACTTCTCATTGCAATTCTTCATCGTTTTGACTTTCTTTTTCCAACAGTCAGCGAGTTTTTCTTCTGAGAAGTCCTTGTAAAAAAAAAATTAAAAATTAGATGGCTATTTACCATGACTATCAGTTGACTCAGATGACAGGACACTGCATTTACAGGACCTTTTGTGTACATCACTCATCCTTTTCTGTTTCTCAATTAGGCCAAATTCTACTGCCTGTATTCATACTATTTATTGCTTTATTTCATCTCTCACACTGATTTTTTCAGTAGTGACTCCTAGAGTAAATTACTGCTTCAGCATGCCAAGATGACCCCAAGTCCTTGCTGAGGGATGCTTCAGGCCTTTGTCATGCCCTTCTTATCCTGTTTCATCATCCACAAAGCCAGGACTTTCTCACAGCTCATCAGCTGGTTCCCCCAGAAACAGCAGACAAATACCTTCCCATGTTTGGTGTGTTTAATGGGAAAACATAATCAAGTCACTAACGTGGCATTCATCTGCCATCACTCTTATTAATTCACCAATCACATCAACTATCTGTCAGTCAGAAGGGTATTTGCTGCCCTGTTTCAAGGAGGCAAGTTATATATGTGAGAATGGTTGTGTTGGTCAATGCCTCAGTGGAATCAGGCATTACACTAATATTTCCCAGATTTAGGGGATAAAATACACCCTTTTAAAGAATGGGTATCAGCATTTGAAATGAGAATTGGGAACATTTAGAAGCAATTAAAAGCTTATTAACCTCTAAGAGTTATCAAAACACTGTGTACCTATCCTTCTTGCCTTTGGTTGAAGTCCAGCCAATCCAGCAGCTCTCTTTCCAGTGCTGTGAAGACCCCCACCTGAGCTGGGGCACAAAGAAGAGCTCAGTTATGGAGCCTCTTCCTAGAAATCAGGTGGGACATTCAGAATTGTAACTCATGGAAAAAAAAAAATCAATTGCTTGTCAATCCTGTCTCGGGAAGAATACCAAGAGAGCAAAGTCAAATCCCCAAAAGACCATGAGGGACAGCATCCAGATGATCATGACCTAGTCTGGAAAGGACAAGCTGCTGCACTTGATGCTATGTAGCCTCGGGGGAATGTGCAGTAACTGGTTACCCCAGTGCCCTATAAAATCTACTCCCAGGCTTTCCACAGTTGCTATTAATAGGAGTTTTAAACAGCCACGGAACCATAACATGAGATTAGCTGTTATTATATCTGTTCCACAGACAAACTATCTGACAACCAGTAAAACTGAAATGGAAACCAAGCCTCTCCTGCTGCATGGGTAGGAATGCTACAGGAGGATACTGGAGGACAGAGTGCTCACGGTGGGTAACCAGATAAGGGCAAAGCCAAGCTTTATCCCAGGCCACTGCTGTGCCCAAGCAAAATAAAAGTACAACCAGAAGTTAAGTTCTGCTGCTATTGTCATCTCCCCCCTGCAGTCCCTTGATGACACAGAATTCCCATCTCTCATCTCTGACCAAGAGCAGAAAGTTATAGCATGGATGTAAGGCTACAATGGGACAGGCAATGATGCTCCTTAGGGTTGTTGCCAGGCACATGGCTGCTCCTGGCCCCCTGTTGTTCCTTCTGTAGTTGGAAAGATTCAAAAGAAGCCTTAATCTGGTTCAGCCCAAATTATTTAGGCTAAAGAATTTAAATACTTTCCTTGAGTCAGCTGGTTCTGACTGACTGGGAGCTTTCTTCCAAAAGTTTGCCAGCACCTTAGGGCAGTTGGAAACACCTTAAATATGACCACGTGAAGCAGAAGATGCAACACCAGAAGCACACCCAGTGCAGGGGACTTTGCTGCCCTTTGAAAAAATGTAGGAAGAGGATTTGATTGTTTTGGTTGCTTGCAATGAAACACAAACTCTCTTACAAAGGTTTATCAGTTGGTTTATCATTTATTTACACTATCTTTGGCACTAATTTCATCCAGGATAAGGATCTCCATTTTCTGCTATCACATGCACAGTGAAAAGTCAAGGAAAACATAAATTTGCACTAATATTTTTTCAAAATAATAATAATAATAATTTTAAAAAGTTTTAAAAAAGGTTATTTTGGGGAGCAAGGAGGGAGACAACTTATGTTGCAGTTTCTGAAAGCAGGTTTAATGAATCTTTTTGAGCTTGACAGTAACACCAATTCCTCCCAAAACATCTCAGCCTGAAACAGACAACTCAGAAGGTTGAAGTTAGAATCATAGAATCATAGAATCCTAGGGGTTGGAAGGGACCTCGAAAGATCATCTAGTCCAACCCCCCCTGCCAGAGCAGGGCCACCTAGAGCACATCACACAGGAACGTGTCCAGGCGGGTTTTGAATGTCTCCAGTGAAGGAGACTCCACAACCCCCCTGGGCAGCCTGTTCCAGGGCTCTGTCACCCTTACAGTAAAAAAATTTTTTCGAATATTCAGTTTGAACCTCCTATGCTCCTAAGTTAGGTGTAGTTACAGCTGACTGAGAGGACTTAGAATGGAAATTGCTATGCAACTGCTACTTTATGAATTGCTGCCAGGTCTGAAGATAATACAGAAAGCTGCTATTTTCTTCTGATTGATTTGGTGATCTTTTCTCCTTCCGTGGAATGACAACAGTAACCTCTAAATGATAGAATTGCTTGGAGTTTTCTCATTTCCTTTTTGCACAGACAAAACCAAATAAATACAGTGTATTCACAGGCAAAAAAATCACTGGAATTCACAGCATTTGGGGAAGCCAAAAGTGATCAAACATGTACTGGTTTAGTAAATTCTGATACAGACATATATTCCAACAGAGGACATGCTGGTTTACTTTGGTGAGAGCAGAGTCCCAGCACACTTACTGCTCTACAGTTTTCTCATCCAAATCTCTCCTGCCATATCAAATAGGTCACTGCACTGAAATCAGGGCTACATTTTAAACAGATTGCATTAATTTTATGAATGCATCATAAAAATGGGAACTCCATAACTTTGTATTGACACTGTTTTACTGGAGCAATTTACCATTGTAATGGCACTACTTAGGCAACAATGAACAAACTGCAATGAGATAATTAAGGGATAATCTCCATTACTTTGAAGTATACAAAGCAATAAACAGCTGCCAAAACTGATTAATAGCTGAAGTGGAGTTAAGGCATTTAATCAATCTAATAAACCATTTATTACAAGAATACCACGGCTTAGACTAACTATGAAACATTTATCATATTGATACAAACTGCAGTATTTTCCCTTCTGTAGGATCCGACATCATGAGACCTTGATTGCTCTTCCATTAAAGTCAAGGATGAAACTCCCATTGTGGGCCCAGGGTCAACCTTTCACTGAGCTGGTATCAATGAAAATAAATGCTTCCTTTTAATGTAGGACAGTTCTGCTAAAAAACATTTCCCCCCCCTGTTATAAAACATCCTATGGCATTGAAAGGAGAACACATTTTAGTGGCAAGGACAAATGTCAGGAGCCATGATGAAAATCTGGGATTGCCTCCTGGCTTGTACTGCAATTTCCTGCCATGTATTATTGTTTTTTCTGTGCCTCCACCTCCTATCTGTGACACGGTGAGGAAACCATTCCCTTGTTCCATGGGATTATTTAGGATTTAGTTCGTGTAGCATCCAAAGAAACACCAAAGACACTGTACAGACTGCAGAGTGTCTAAAGGAAAGTAAAAGCAGAAAGGAACCAACGTGGTTTGTTGCTTCTTGATTTGGCTCCACCTGTCTCATAGTTGGTTCAGGAAAAGGAGTAAGGGCTGAACCACCCTGCCTGGAGGAAGGGACCAGTTTCCTATGTTACAGCAGTGCTGCCTGCTCAAGTACAGCTGAGCTTCCTGAACTTCCAGGTTGCTTCCCACTGCTCTGCCCAGGGGCTTCCTCCAGCTCCTGGTGTGCTGTTGGCATCCAGCTTTTCTCCACCTTAAACTGGGGGGGTGAGGAATGGATGGATGGATGGATGGATGGATGGATGGATGGATGGATGGATGGGAGTAGCAGGGGGGCAAGCACAGAGAGAGATATCACCCCTGGGATGTTCTTTCAAACAATTATACACTTTCTACACCACCATAATTAGCAGTTTCCCCTTTAATCTGAAGTCAATCCCAAATTCCTTAATAAGATGAATAAACAGCTAACTGTTTGGGGTTTTTACAATGCAAGCTGCAAAAAGCTATCCTATTAACATTTAAAACATACAATAATACATTGGCTTCAAGGTGCTATTGTATCTGTCAAGCCTTGCAGAAGGTGGCTTTCATCAGACAAGACGTTTGTACCTCCTCGTACTTGCACAGAAAAGAGGGGCTGAGAACATGTTCTCCTACTGCATGTCAGAATTGCTCTTCCCCTGCAAAGAAGTGGAAGATGTCTTCAGTGCTGGCTGACTCTCAAATATGCTCTGAGGCAAGACTTTGTTTTAAAGCTGGTAGGAAACTACTTTGGTTTTATCCAAATATAAATACTGATCTAGAAACTCCTAGCAAACAATCACAGAGGTCTGAATTTATTGTTTCAGCCAAAGCTGCTATGCAAATTAACCCTCAGATAATTAAAAATGCCTCCAGTGCCTGGGTGGGTAACAGCTCAAGCAGTTGCTGGATTACAACATAACCAGCGCTGTGATAAATCTCCAGGACAGGAGCAGGAGCTCTCAGCTTTTAAAGGTAGCAAGACTAATTCCAGCAGCCCACATGTACTAACTCCTATTCATCTGTGCCCAATCTAACCTGCAAGGGACTGTTTGCAAGACTCTCATCTGGAGAAGCCAAGAGCTAGGCAGCAGGTTGAGACTTGTACGATTGGATGCAATGCAAGCAGTGGCATTGCACTCCTCCACTCTCCTGAGTGTTTGTCAGAAGAGGAGGACGAGCAAACCCAAAATACAAGTCCCAGAAACCTGCAATACTGGTATCTCTGCATGCACTGCTCTTTAAGGAGTGTTAGCTTTGCCAGAGAAAACACAGGGAGATTTTAAACACCTTTGAACAAATGCAGCCACTTGGAAGACTCGCAGCAAAAATCTTGAAACCTGTTGACTGAGAGAGTGATAAAGGCCCTGGACTTTTTAAGTTATTTTCCCCAGAAACTAGATGTGGCACTACTGGAGATTAGAAATTCCTTGAGGCTGAGCCCACGGCCTCTCTTTACGGTAAAGCAGAGAGAACAGCTGCTTGCAGTTTCTGGAATCAGACACAATGGTCATTTCTGCATCAGCTTGGCAGCTGAAATGCCATGGATTTTGCTGCTGTTAAGTAAAACTGTCCAGAGCCACATCCGTATTTTTATATATATATTACATGAATTATATATATACTTTTAATATATGTTATGTATTTTTTAAATGATCACAGAAAGTGTCTTTCTTTTAGGAAAAAAAAAAAAAGGTAGTTTTATCATTACTAAAATTCACATTGCCTGGATCTATGCCAGCTACAGATTTTCCTCAATCAGTTAATGGAATTTAATTTTTTTTTTTCTGTCCTTTTTGTAGCAAGGTTGAAATAGAAGACTGCATATACAATTGGAAGTACTTTTTTTTTTTTTTAAAAAAAAAAAGAGAGAAAGGAGGTTGCAAATCCTTTTTTGATATGAAAAAATACCACCGTGCTTTCTTTAAGGTTTTCTCATGATTTCACTCTGACAGACATTTTTCACCTCATTCTGAGAGCCATTTTTTGGGCAGGCTCACACTCCTACATTCCTCACCATCCTGCCCAAGACCCTGGGTAGTGGCAGGAGGGTAGGGGAGGAGCAGGGCATGCACACCACAGCTTTTCATCCTGATGCTCCAACAAACAGTAGCACTGGGAATTCCTGGAGAGTCAGACATGCCTTTCACTAGGAAAAAAAAAAAAAAAAGAGTATTTTCTCTCAGAGAAGCTTCCAAGACTGCCCTCAGTACCTTCTAGGTTATAGAATCATAGAATGGCTAAGTTTGGAAGGGACCTTAAAGATCATCCAGCCCCATTCCCCTGCCACGGGCAGGGACAATTCCCACTCAACCAGGCTGCTCCATCCAACCTGGCCTTCAACACTTCCAAGGATGGGGCATCCATAACTTCTAACATCTCCTCAAAATCTCCCTTCTTTCAGACAGAAACACACCATCCTCATCCTACTGCTCCATGCTCTTCTCCCAAGCTCCTTCCCAGCTTTCCTGCACCCCCTCCAGGTAGTGGAAGGGGCTCTGAGGTCTCCTGGGAGCCAACTCCCTCAGCCTGTCTCCACAGTGCAGGTGTTCCAGCCCCTCTCTCATCTTCGTGTCCTCCTCAGGGCCATCTCCAGCACCTCCACCTTCCTTCTTGTGCTGAGGGGGGGGGGGGGACACCCCAAGCCCTGGCTCTGCCTCGCCAGAGTCACCCCCTCACCCCCAGCAAGAAGGCGGCCACCCGTAACACCACCTCACAAAGCCACACCTAGACCAAGGGACTGTCCCCCTTCCCCAGGGGACACCCAACCCCGCGGCTCAGCCCAAGGGCTGTC